>CM050168.1:71893798-71928798 GCA_027410445.1 Discoglossus pictus
TAATTAGTTAACTTCTATCCAAAAGCAAGGTCTACACTAACTAAAAACTTCTGTAAAGAAATATACTCTGTGCTTATATAGAGCCCTTTTAAATTTGCTGAATAACAATTTAATGAGGCTATTTATTTACAGTGAGAATGTAACTCCAAAAATAATACTAATTAGATGATAACAAGAGATGTCTATTCAAAACTGAATCAACATCACTTGTTAATCCTAACCCTAACCACTTGTTAACCCCCTTCACTTATCTTCATTTTATGATGCCCTGCTCCATGACTCCCATTGTGTCTGTTATTCTTTTTTTTTTTTACATTTTACATCCTTATTGACATCTACTCAGTATAGTTTTCTCCTGAAAGTTTGGCACTCTAAATAAAATGTCTGCTGAATAAGTAACAGTATCACTGTATATTGCAATACTCATATTATTCCTTTGTATTACTGGACATGCACGGCTTCTCCAATCTTCAGAATTATACTATTTATAAATATATATTTTATCTTTTTAAATATAAATAAATAAATAAAAAATTGTATATATACCCCCTCCATCCCCTGTGTCTCCTCACCCTCTCCCTCCTGTGTCTCTTCCCCCATCACTCCCCTATGTCTCTTTCCCCCTCCTCCCTCTCCTGTGTCTCCTTCCCTTTCTCTCTCCCTCCCCTGTGTCTCTTTCCCCCTCCCTCTGTCCCTCCCCTGTGTCTCTTTCCCATCCTCCCTCCCTCCCCTGTGTCACCTCCCCCCTCTCCATCCCGTGTCTCTTTCCCCTCTACCTTCTGTGTCTCTTCCCCATCTCTCCCCTTTGTCTCTTTCCCCCTTCCTCCCTCCCCTGTGTCTCCTTCCCTTTCTCCCTACCTCCCCTGTGTCTCTTTCCCATCCTCTCTCCTTCCACTGTGTCTCTTTCCCCTCCTCTCTCCATCACCTGTGTCTCTTTACCCTCCCCTGCCTGTATCCCCCCCCCCCCCCCATTTGTCCCGCCTTCCCTCCCTCCCCTGTCTCTCTACAGCTAATTATAGTGTTTTTTTTTTATCAAAACAGCTACTGGCTGCAGCCCAATGTCCCACACAACTATTCAGTTCCATTTAACATTATATTGTTTTAGTCTTATTTCTATGGACAGATAAACCAAGGTTATATTGAAATGTAGTGACTGGTAATAGTAACAAATACATAAATTGTACCTAAAAAGGAAAATAGAGTGCCCCCCACAATACATGCATATAGTAGTTACACATTCACATTATACATTTTAAGTCAATATAACATTTTGCATCTAAATACTTTTTATATTTAAATACCACGTTATAAGGCAAAAATATATACTATATGTTAACTAAGAGCACCAATAGGCATAGTGCTAGTTTTTAATTAAAATTATGCCTCTGCTGGACCCTGAAGACATCCATCATACTTTGGTGAATGTTTGTATGTGTGAGATGGGTGCTAACAGTTTTGCATGAGCAGAGCTTACAGTTATCCTTGAAAGCTGTCTGCTTTTGAGCATATGCAGGAAGGAGCAGGTGTCAGATAACAAAACATCCAATTATATTACAAATCCCTCACCCCTCTTTTTTCTCCTCCACTAGTCCTTCTAATATTCAATAGATAAGAATGTGCCCTTATATTCCAAGATATTATCAAGTACTCAAGTCTGTCAAGAAAGGATTTTCAAGAATTCAAAAAGTTTTCATCAAGTTTCAGGCCTTTAGTTCCAACGAAATTAATGCAGATTAAGAAAGATGAACAACAAAAATTCTGGTGGGAATGTATTGCAATCCAAAAGTTTTGGCTGTGTTACTTTAATCAAATCTCTATTATTATTAAAAACATAATCTCTGGTAAAAACAGAAATTGTCTTACTTCATATCTTTCCTGCTGAGTATACCTTGGACATAAAAGTTTTTATTATACAATTCCTAATGGTGGCGAAATGTCTTATTGTGGTGAAATGGAATAAAAATAATA
The DNA here is from genome assembly GCA_027410445.1 of Discoglossus pictus. Lineage (NCBI taxonomy): Eukaryota > Metazoa > Chordata > Amphibia > Anura > Alytidae > Discoglossus > Discoglossus pictus. The sequence continues at coordinate 71,895,767 of CM050168.1, forward strand.
TACCTTCATGGAATGAGCTAAAAGCTATTTTAATAAAAAATATTATTATTTATTATTATTATTGGAAATGGATTTCCTAAAATGCAGAATAATTACTAGATCGGTTTTCAAATTCAAAATATGGGAAAATCATATAAAAAATGTTGACACAAAGAGCCCCTATAATAGACCTTTCTTATGGTTGTTAGGACTTGATTCATGTTTGCCCGTCCTAATTCCACCACCGATCCTGTATTTTATGTTTTATGTATGTGTGTTTCTTATGTTTGTCTGACACACTTTTGTAAGTAACAAACATTGAAGAAAAAAAAAGTTTCATCAAGAATTTATCTAAAAAGATCAAGATTTTGGTTCACTTCAAAAATGTGTGATTATTTTCCTCTAAAATCTACTGGTTCTTTAAAATAGATAAAGAAGTCAATTCATTTTTATTACTTCCTGCTAAAAATCTAAGCAGATTGATAAAACATCCACCCATGAACATATTTGTAATGTCTCTTCTTTGTTGTCTAGACATTCTGTGCAACCTGCTTAATGCATTATAAATAAGAGGTGTTGTATGGGTGAGTGCATCATATCATGGAAACTGTCTCAAAAAGAAACTGCATTTCAAAGTTAAACATTCTGACCTGACTCATTAGAAAAGCTTTTCTGAAATTATGAATAGTGCATCCAAGTTGTAGGTATATTAAGCATGGAGAGAGTATATGTAATAAAACATCAGACAGTTAAATCATCACTTTTTTAAACCTGTTGTTATAACATAAAATATATATATATATATATATATATATATATATATATATATATATATATATATATATATATATAGTAAATAAATAGTACATTTCTGCTTACATTTGAACGTCTAAAATAAGTTAAAAGGTATTTCCAAGAAATACAGTTATTGCACTGCACTCTGGGAACCTGGACAGGGACATGCAAATCCAATACCATTACAAACATGATTCTTTATAGACATATAGACATATGCCTGCTGTATTACACAGCTTTATCAAAGCCCAGGAAACCTACCCACGGACAGCTGTTTCAAAGTTACTGCAGTGTGGGGCCGGTTCCTTAGCTTGTGTAGTAGATTTTGTGGGCAGGTAGTTCACCACAACAATCATTTAATGTATGGTGGGCAAAAGAGCGATAGAAGCCGTCCACGCTACAAAGTACAGTAAATAAGCTGTAAAAGTAAAGTATGGACATTTACAGCCTTATCAAATTGCGATTCGGCCAATTGAATAGGGCTCTATAAAAGCACATAGCGTATTTTTTTTTTTACAGAAATTTTTAGTTACTGAACTTCTACCCAAAAGCAAAGTCTTCTCTAACTAAAAACTTCTGTAAAAAAATATGTTCTGTGCTTATATAAAGCCCTATTCAATTGGCCAAATCACAATTTAATAAGGCTGTTGGACCCTCTATTCTAAAAATAAATTCTAACTAGGTTAAAGGGACCCTGTCACCCCAATAGGAAGCTGATTTAAGATCATTAGAAACAGGCTATACATTTTACTATCAGTTTTCCCTCTATATTAAATAATTTCTGAAATATTTAGAACTGATTGTGTTGCTCCTGTATGCTAAAATGCACCACAGAGTATTTGATAAGAGTGTGACAGGGGATTCTAACTGCCAGATAACATTGAGGCTCTTTTGTTTTGGCCACTGTAGAGACAGACATGTAGACTGTAATCCTAGTTAACACATCAAAGCATCTAATATCATAAAAATACAGCAAGAACAACACAGAATTTCACAGGACTGATTAACTTTAGACAAATATAGATAAGACAACATATAGCCAGTTAATAAATAGTTTATTTTGGGATGACTTTTAACTTTTTATAGCTCTTGGTGATTGAGAAGATTTTAAATATTGATTTTACAATGGTGTGTGGAATTTACTAAAGGATTCTGGGTACGTTCATGGGTGTGACAGTCTGGATTAACCTCTAATCCAGCATTTCAGGTCAATGTACAATTTATTAAAGGCTTTTTTTGCATTGAAAGTGAGTCTAAATCAGCACATTGTGAGTTATAGCGAATGTGATGTTAAATGTGGGGTTTAAGTGTGTTATGGGCGTGTTATGGGTGCCATACTGTGAAAACACAAGTTCTCCTAAGTCACTAAAGACAAATTGCGCTTTTAATTACCTATGATGCTGATATTCAGCATCATGTGTTTCAACCCTGCTATAGCAGTATATTTTATAGTTACATAAAATTATATTACCAATATTCAGCAATTAACATGTACGCTCCTAAATATAACTAGGAAATTACGGCAACACAACTCATACTTAAATAAATGTAAATTAATAATTATCAATCTCTGGTTTATGAAAATAGCAAATCTTAATACAAATTATGAATTATAATTTATATCTAGATATATATATTTCTATCTTATATATATACATAGTAATATGTGGTGCTAAGGAAAATGCATCATCATTAATGACATCATGCCAACCATAGAGTCTTTGCCACCCAATATGGCACCTTTAAGCATGCATGCGCTGAATTTAAACACATGCGTCTATCGCATGTCATTGTTAAATTGGGTGTTGCCACTCATTACAGCACCTCATCTTGGTCCTTACATGAAGAGCTAACATCTTCCTGTATCTATGCACAAAGACAGTTTAAGGCAATTTGATCATTGATCATTGACAAAGCCGAACAGGAGCGAAGAAACGCGTTTGATCACAATATGTACACAAACACAAAATGTTGTGTTTTATCTACCACTACTGTCTTAAGACTTAATGTTTTGAGATTTTTATTTTGTGCCTGAATAATTTGTACTAATAAACAGATTTAGTATACATTATAACAATCTTAGTCATCACAGGCTGTTTCACTAGTCCTTGTTTCAGCTGCTTCCAACTACAATGAGAGCATATAAATAATGGGCAAATGGCGGTAACATATATATTAAACAGATATAGATATACAGTAGACTCTCAGTTATCCGGCACCCATGGGAATTGGTAGATGCCAGATAATAGTAATTTCTGGTTGCATGAGAGGTACTATTAAAAGAGGCCTAGATTAGAATAGAATAGCCGAATAGCTTGCGGCCGGTCCTTGCGGCCCCGCAACGGCTGCGGCCGCTAATAGAATGAGGCCCATAGTGTGTAACGCTCCCAACGTGGGAGGTTACACACTATGGTGAATGCGCAATGAGCTGTCTTAGCACTCATGCGCATTTCCCAATGCGAGTAGCGCAATCACATTGCGCACAAAGAGCAATGCATGTACATGTTGAGCGACACATGCGCATTGCGTCCAATGAGAGGTGCATCAGCAAGGTGATCAGCGCATTAGCATTGGGAAGAGGGTGGGAGAGAGACAGGGGAGAGAGAGAGAGACGGGAGGGGGTGGGAGAGAGACATAGGGAGACGGGAGAGACAGGGGAGAGGATGGGAGAGAAACATGGGGGAGAGAGACATGGGGGAGAGAGATGGCGTGGGAAAGAGGAGAAGGGTTATGTAAGCTTCCTTTGGGTGTGCAAAGTTGGATTTTACTTTCCTGCCTATAACTTTGTTAGTACCCTTAACTCCATCTTTCTAATGTATTTCTATGTTTTATAAATATATGCCATCACATTAAATATTATATTTACCCTGACCAAACTGGTGTAATGTTTTTAACTAACAAACCCCAGTTGTAGATATATTAATTATATCCACTTTTATGCTTTGGAAATATTCAGGATTTAACGTCTATTTTTCTAATTTAAAAAAAAATCCTATTTTTTCTGTATCATTTGAAAATCTATAGCAAGTTGTATATTTTTACAGTGCCTCAATAATATAAATATGAACAAACAGTTAAAACTAATTTAATTTTCTACTACAGCCAAGCAAAGCTTAAGGAGGTCTAAAATTTTTATTTTGCCTCATTATGTCCTTTTAAATGTTAAACAGTACAAATGCAAATTACTGTTATTTTTTTCCTAGAACAGACAAATTATGCATCTTTAGTGCACGGCAAAGACAAAATGGTTTATGAATTAATTATTTTTGCAGTGAAGTGGTTAATGAACATAAATTGACCGAGAAAGCACTTACTGAGCTGTACTGCTCTGAAACAAACAAAATCAGATAAAAAGAAAAACATGCTTTAATGTGAATGTTTGTTTAAACCAATAAGATAAAAGAAAAAAGATTCAATCCACAAATAGAAATTTTTGTTTACTCAACAATAAACTCGAAACTATTTTCCAAAGAACTTGCATTTTTTTTAACCATCTTGACATAACAAAACATTAGACCCATTGAGCCTAATGAGCATTATGATTAAATCACTTACTTACAGATCAAAGAAGATTTTAATTATGTAAACGAGTTGTTCAGAAACATAAAATGTTCCATTAAGCTGCACAATTAATACATGCAATATTTATGAGCTCTGAATTTTTTTTTTCCTTGTTAAAAAATTGATCGTTACCATTTACTAAGTTCTATGATATGCATAGATCAGCAGGAAAAATAAACTAGAAAACAGAGTAATACAAGTAGGGGTTTTTATTGCTTTTTTATTAAAATTATTTTAGGAAACATGTTGTGGCCAGATGTTCATTATATGTTAAGAAAATATCATTTTTATATATAAATTTCTTTTGTGTGTCTTTTGGTTCCATGTCTAAACTAATGGATGTGACCTTCAATGTCCTTGAAATACAACCCATTTATTTCAGCTTCTGATCAATCAATATGTTACCATGATGCAGAAGACAAAAGATGAGCATTAGGGACAGCGTACAGTTCTTTCCATAAGTATAAAACATTATCTTCTAATTTCAGACATAAAACACCCAATGCAATGTCATCTTTTTAATATTGAAGTCAGAAATTAAAAAGCACCTTTAAATATTTAGGACAGATAGCATCAAACCTTCATTGTAAAGTGCTTTTGTTGAGGTGAATTGACTAAAAGTTAAATGAATGATAAAATATGCAAGCTATATTAGTTGTAATTTATTTTCATAGGACATTTTACAAGGAAATCAACTCAAGAGGATAGAAACCTGATGACACTAAATAATGATGAAAAATTGGAATACAGTTGTTAAGGAAAGCAATTACTTAGACATGATGAATGTAAATTCTATCAGAGTTTTAAAATCAAATTCTAACCAATTTAACATTTTTAGATCTTGGGTGTAATCCAAAAAACTACCTTATTGTAATGAGAGAATTTGAAATATATCCTGAAAACACACAATGAAGACCTTTTACTGGAAATTTATGGGTTAAAGATTAAACAAATCTACAACTGCATAACTATATGTCGGGAGTCTGACTAATCAAGTTCATTTCTACCAATTTTAATTCAGGATTGAATCAGGGGAGTAGTTGCTTCATTAAAAAGTACTTATTATAAACCATTCCACCAGCAAAATGGCTGCATATTTGCACATAAACTAGATTGAACATTTATTGCTGGAAGTCTGTGAACAGAGTTAGAGCAGCCGCACGTAACTCTAGACGGGAAAGTTCACAAACTTCAACTTGGCTGCAAGAGCGAGAATTGTTTCTTATAATGTCAGTATGATTGTTTTCTTTGCAAAACATAATAAAATAGAAATGGAGCTCCAAGATTGGATTCATGATTCAATGGCGCACAAGACAATAAACAAGATGCACTAACCGATCGCATTGAAACATCTGCTGATATTGAAAGACACTTTAACTTTATTAATGCTAGTGGGATATCAGCCTAAAAGTGTGATACCAAGTCATTACTATATTTAAAATACCATAAGCCATGTCCTCAACTTATGTTGAGTCTATAAATGTGCATTATTCAGCCACCTCATCCATGTTTCATTTACTGCTGATCCATTCTGCTAACCCAAAGAGGGCTATGCCATATCTGCAAACATCCAATACAAAATCCTGAACCCACACATCTTATTCCGCTTCTTATCCAACTTTACCAATTCTCGCCCCAATCTAAAGGGCGGTGCGTTTCTGTACTCCAGTTTGTAAAAATGCATCTATCCTTAGAAACTTACTTCCGAGCTCCCTAATGTTCACTATGCACTATTCCCGATAGGGACAAGTTTCCTTGATGGCGGATGCTGGTCATTAAAGCAATAATCTCCTACTAAAAAGATTCTGCAACCTGATCACACCTCTATCAAACTAACATATGATGTGTTATTCATCTTTATCATTCCCAATCATCAGGTAGATTATAAGGCCTCCAGGCACAGTGCGCACAACTCTTGTTGCAATAGGATATATACTGGTGTCATATTTGCCCTAACATGTATTTATTGCACCACCTTGTTGGAAATGATGAAGTTAAAGATAATTCTGATATACCATATATATACCTACTATATTCTGTGGGCTGTGTGGATGCTGAATTGTGGCAGCCAGAAGGCAAACCTGCAGATCTGAGGTATTATGCATAGAAACAAACCCTATACCTATTCTAGGATCTGGACTGTATGATAAGGCAAGCAACTGGCTTGGATGGTCAGGCTGCCAGTGGCAAGGGGTGATCAGAGTGACAGAAGTTATATACATTGAAGAGGTGGTAATACTCACAGAGTTTATATACAGGTAAGGGGTACTCATACTGGCAGATATTCAGGTATTCAGGAACAGGAAGTAGGAACCAGACAGTAATAAAGCCAAGAGCAGGCAGGCACTGGAAGACTGTCTGGAGCCTGCCGAGATATGACTTATGAACAGCATCTGTCAGCAGGTGTTTCCCACAGCAAATTAAGATGGAATCCTAATAAGCCTAAAGCAAGAGAAGCAAGTGCAGAACTGGTGACTAAGGAGAGCCAGTAATTGTTGTACGCCTCTAGTCATGGTACCAGTCATGTCACTGATAGCATTCCTTATGACGATAACCTATGCCCATGCTATAAGAAGTGGGGATCCAATGCCAATATCCTGCTTGGAAGACAAGCAAGCAGCGTCAAACACATGCCTACTGTTGGTCAATCTGTTGGTCAATTTGGCACCTTTCTGACACTGTGTTTTTCTTACAACCATATGAATTTCTGAGCGTTTTTCTAGAAAGAAAAATGTAAGACTATAATCAAAGAAAAGGGAATGTTTGCATTGTAATCTAGAAATTCTAGATGAAACCATGCAAAATAGGTCAAACAGTATCTTCACTCTTAGATCCAACATGGTTTTCTTTCTTTTATAATATTGCATTTAACAAAGAGGATGTTAGATAACCATCATCGTACCATATTAGCTAATCTTTAAGCTGTAATGGGAACCATATAACAATAGTTTGGTTTTAGAGGTAATTATACTGTGAGGTCTTATTTGGTTATCCCTTAATATCTAGTTGCAAAACAAACAAAGTATTTCATGGGATTCTGATCTGGAAGCAAGGTTTTTTTTGTCTGTTCTTCACATATGGATGTGCATATATGTGTATAGTTTTTATAAACGGTGTATGGTGAGAATATTCTTCTACTAGCTGGCCCACCATAGGTTTAATAAATGTATTGCACAAAATATTTCTCAAAGAGAATTAGACATATATCAAATTTTCTTCCTTCTTTCATGCATGCAACAGTGGGTCAATCATCCTGGAAAGACAGGAAATTCAGAGGAGATCACAGCTCCTGTAAACATTTTTGATTGAAATTATCTGATGTTCACATCTCATAGTGGACTCGGGATTTCATGAACCATTTCCATATCCACCATTTCAGCATATCAATTGATAGTTATGAATTCATTTAATACTCTGCTCTCAGGTTATTGAAATTATTTAGAGCAGTGGTGGGCAACAGCCTACGTTAGGCACTTCTCACAATTTTACTCATAATTTCTTCTCCTCATTATCTACACCTACATTGCCAATTAATTGCCTTCCTACAATCATTTTACCATTTTGCTTTGTGTAAAATAAAAATGTTTAAAATACCATGACTCTCATTGACTCAGCTTCTTCATCTAACTAGCACCCTATCTCTCTACTGTCCCTGGCTTCAAAACTGCTTGAGCGACTCGTCTTTAATCACCTTACCCAATTTATTTCTTCCACCGTCCAATCCAGCTTCTGGCTTCCGACCCCAACACTCCACATAGACAGCTCTCACAAAAGTCACTAATGACTTGCTCATCTCCAAGTCAAAGGGTCACTTCTCTATTCTAATTCTACTGGATCTCACTGCTGTCTTTGACACAGTTGACCACTGTCTTCTAAATCAAATTCTCCACTCTCTTGGCATCAGTGGCACAGCTCTCTCATGGTTCACATCATACCTATACGATTGAACATTCCTCTCTGGCACCAATTCTTCACCTCACCCTCTCATTTTAGGTGTACTTGAAGGTTTAGTTCCTCTTCTCTATCTATACACCCTCCCTTGGAACCATAATTAAGTTCTTATGGATTTCAATATCATTTATATGCAGATGACACTCAAATCTACCTCTCAGCACCAGATCTAAGCCCCTCTCTTCTGTCACGAATTGCCAACTGCCCCTCAAGCATTTCCTCCTGGATGTCTGCCCACCATCTCAAACTCAGCATGTCAAAGACTGAGCTCCTTATCTTTTCACCCTCTACTACAGCTTCCTCTGCTCAAACTTCTCTCACTGTTGAAAATGTCATCATCACTCCTACCTCCCAGGCCCATTTTTTTGGGGGTTCTATAGGTCCATGCCCTCTTTCTTTCATTCCTCGCATATTGTCTTTTTCAACTAAAAAACATCACCAAAGTATGTCACTATCTTACACAAGACCCAACTAAAATTCTCATTCATTCTCTCATCATATCCTGCTTGTCACTACTCCAATCCATAATGAATGCCTCCGCTAGACTCATCTACCATACTCAAAGGTCAGTGTCAATATCACCTCTCTGTCAATCACTCCACTGGCTTCCCATAGCCTCTAGAATGAGATTTAAAAGCATGAACCTAACTTACAAAGCCCTCAACAACTGTGCACCCCCTTATATCTCTGCTCTTGTCTCAAAATACTCTCCCACCTACCCTCTTCATTCTGCTAATGACCTTCTTCTTGCCTCCTCTCTTATCACCTCCTATCACTCCCGTCTGCAGGACTTTTCTTGTGCTGCCCCTATACTATGGAACTCCTTGCCTCACTCCACTAGACTAACCTCCTCAAAACCTTCAAAAACTCACTGCACCTGTTTGAAGAAGATTATCACATTCAGACTTAACAGGCACCCCATTCTCTCTCACCATATCCATTCACTACCACCTTTTCTCTGCATTATCTCTCAAAGTCTCTGTATGTCTCTCCACACCACTCACCTTGATCCTCTCTCTCTCTTTCATTACCCAAAGTCACTTTTGTCTCACCCTACTTTGATACCTAAAAAGCTACACTTTATAATGATTCTATGTATGTATAAATTGAAGTAAAGTTAAGGACAATTCTTGGGGGGGCATGGGAACTTTAGTACAGTTGCTCAACAAGTACAGTTGCTCTAAATCCTTCAAGATAGTTGCTTTTCAACAACTTGTTTTTATTATATGTCTAATAGTTTAAGCAACCGCAACAGAAAGAAAAATATATTGTGGGCACTTTTAAAAGCTGAAGCTGTGGGACTCATCGCAGCAACACCAAGCAGACTATAATAAGATAATGATTAACCTATCATCATTTGCAGAGTTTTGTTTTAATCTTCGGCAGCATGAGGAATCTGAAACAGTCTGCTTTTAATATTTACAAAGGAGGCCATAAAACAGCAGCATAATGATATCTGTATAATATACTAGAACCATTCAGGCAATGTATTCCAAATGCTCAAATAGGAGCCAGAAACATGATTGCATGACAAATGCTGCCCTCTAGTGGGAATCTGAGAGAATAGCATGGTCTGGAGCAATCTGTCTCCTATAAAATATTTTTTATCATACATTTAAAATATTTTTTAAACATAACAAAAGTTTGTATTGCCCCCCAAAAATCTTGGGTTGAGTTTTGAAAATATTTATGACACTGTGGCCATTCCAAATAGGGTACAATTAAAAAGTATAGAGAAAACAAGCACTGAAATTTGCTAAAATACATTGAAGTTTACAGTTTTGTCAATCACAAACCAAGATTTATATATTTTCTAATGAGAGATTATTGTAATTAAATATTAATAAACCAATGGGATATTTAGATCCATTTTCTTTAGTGCAGTCTTCCTGAGCGAATCTCAGTTTGTGGGTGACATTTGAAAAGTTCAATCGCAATTTTCTTTAGGAAAATGCATTAAAAACATTAAATTGTTACAGGAAGCCCACGCTGATCATAGTGAAAGAGAATAGGGGTTTGAACCAATGGGGATTAGGATAGTTTGAAATGATTGGTGGAGAGCTGTAGGGGGGAGGAGTTAATGGGGGGTAGCTTATATTAAGCGTTGTTTCCCGCTCTTTTGTCAGTTGAGAATCAGGATGAAGAAAGAATAATCAATCCTGATTTTTTCATTTAGCCTCTCAACCACTTCCTGCTTTAACCGTCTTAACTGTGAATGGTCTAATGTTTCAGCTTAGAGCTGCAGCTCCCCTTCATGGCCCTCACTGACTATCTGCTCTTATGGCAGCCTCTTCAGCTTCCCTCAATGCTCCACCTCTGCCTAATGCCTCTGTTATCCCTTCCAGATCCCACAGATGCTACCGCCCCCCTGGAGACTCAACCTGTTGAATCCTACTGGAGCTGCCTTACTTGCTCCTCGTGCGCTCTCTGCGAGGTTTTCACGTATGCAAATCTGCCTCCTGGATCCCTTGATAAGCCGGATACCGCGCCTCTGTAATATAGATCCGGGGCATCCGGTTCTGGTCCAGTTTCTGGCACAGTTCTGAATTTCCATTGCAAGTTGTGGCCAACGAGAGAAGGACATTGCGTCGGCAGCAAGTCACGGGTCTCCCATGATCTAAAATCTACTGCAAAAGAGGCCTTGGCAAGAAACGCAGGCACAGCACAGGAAGAGGGCGCAGGGAGAGGAGGGAGGATAGGAAAATGCTTATATATTACTTTATTGGCGAAATTAAGGAATATGGTGGCAGGAATTGGTAAAATGAGTTTGCATGGCCACAAGGAAGTAGAGTAATGTAATAAAGTAAATACCCTGCCCACACACACACTGAAATTGGCACCACACCCATTCTCCAAAACTGGCCCGGAAACAGACTTCTTGTTTCAGGAAATGCAACCACAGCGCTCCAATAATGTAAATGCCCTGCCCACACACATTGTTTATTTTTTCAAACCCATGCCAGCATTGTTTATTTTTTCAGCCCCCTGCCAGCCTTCAAACGGGGAAAGGAGTATTGAGGGGGTTGAAAGACCCCTCCACTGAATTATAACACCTTTTATTACTGGGTTCCAGAAGGTATTGGCAAAAATTGGTCCATAGCCAACTAGATTATCAAGCCGTAGCCACTTTAAGACGTTGATCCCACCTTCTATTTTACATGTACAAGAAACTGTATTTATAAAAGTCTGGTGTAAAAAACAAAACTTTATTATATAAAGTAGAGAGTAGTGACATGATGTAATTCTGGATATACTGTATGTTATATTATTTGAATGTTAAAAAAAATATATATTTGATTTTGCCCCTTTTTGCATGGAATTATATGCAGGCATGGCAATCTCTGTTTTTGTCTTATGAAGACTTCCCTCTGTCTGTTATGTCTCAACTTAAAAGGCTCTTTTCTGCTTCAAGTGTAGACAAGCCAAGTTAGTTATCTATGGTGTAAAAGTGCAAATAGTCATCCACAGAGTGGTTCCCACCTACGTGACAACAAACTTAGCAGATAGGGGACATATTAGGTGCAAGCCACTGAGAGGATCAGGGCAGTATAGAATTGCATACATGAGTATGATTTAGGTAGGCTGATAAAGTGTCACTGATACAAAACAAGTTTGAAATAATTTACTGGGCTTGTATTTTAACAATGTGAATAAACAAACACATAAATAAATACACAATATTCACAGAAAAAAAACTATCACTGTGCATAGACATGTCTGTTCTGAAGGCGCACTATGCTTTGGCAGTGCATCAACAACTTGGAGAAACTTACTGCTGCCTGGGATTGTACCACCCTAACCCTTGGCCTTGTGAAAATATCAGAGCAGTTCAAGAAAAAAATCACTTCTTTGTCAAGTATGTACCAAAGTCACAATGTTAGCAGCTGTGCAAGTCATGGGCATAAAACATTTTTGAGAAAATATGAACTTTTGAAGATTATGTTTCTAAGTACATCAATCCATTTTGTGGTTCTTACATCATATCCTGAGAGTTGAATCAAGACAGTGTGTGCTTTGGCTTTCCGTGAAGAGTTAGCTGGAGACGAGGGAACAGTGAGGCTCTTTTTTCAGATAATTGGATAAGACTGAAATTTACACCATTCTCCAAAACTGGCCCGGAAACAGACTCCTTGCTTCAGGAAATGCAATCACAGCTCTCCAATAATGTAAATGCCCTGCCCACACACACAACTACTACTTATATATCATGGATTCATCCAGGTTATGCTCTTAGACCTAAAATTTTCATATATATATCACATATAATAGTTGTCAAACTGCGAGATATCGTCACACTTTGAGTGGTGCGTATGAGTTAGGCGATAAGCACTGCAGGCGCTCATCGCTTGAAAGCCTTGCAAAGCGAGGCGAGCCGTTAACTCGTAGCACTTAGGCGATGAGCACTAAAGAACCCTCATTGCTGCGAGCCTTGCGAAGCGAGGCGAGTTGTTAACACGTAGCACTTAGGCACGCCTGCGAGCCTCGCATAGCGAGGCGACCTCTTAAGGCAAATAAACACGCGGGACTTTGCCACAAAATACTTAGTAAACGCGCAATCGCATTAGCAAACGTCCAAAAAACACACAAAACCCCAAGAAAATACAGATAAATACAACAAAAATTTCACCCACAGCACGGGGGAACAGGCAGGTCGTCTGGGAGTGAGGTGGAACGTGAATTTAAGCTGATTTCGACGACTTCCACACACGAAAAACGCCTAAGCGAGAAAAAAAATGGACGGCGAAAAAAACAAGGCTACACGATCCTGGACGCGCAAAACACTGCCAACGCATAGAGCTTTACCATGTCGCTTTACGCGACGCGAACTTAGAAAAAAAAATACGACAGACCAAAAATACGAGGTTAACAGCCGAACAGCGAGAAACAATAAAAAAACAACAAAAATACAAATAAATACAACAAAAACATCACCCACAGCACAGGGGAAATGCAAGGACGTCTGGGAGTTAGGTGCAACACCATTTAAAAGCGATTTCGCCGACTTTCACCAAACAAAATTCGCCTAAGCGAGAAAAAAAATGGACGGTGAAAAAAACGAAAACAAGGCTACACAATCCTGGACCGGGCAAAACACTGCCAAACGCATAGAGCTTTACCATGGCACTTTACGCAACGCGAACTTAGAAAAAAAATACGACAAACCAAATATACGAGGTTAACAGCTGAACAGCGAAAAACAAAAAAAACAATAAAAACACACCAAAAATACAAATAAATACAACAAAAACATCACCCACAGCACAGGGGAAATGCCAGAACGTCTGGGAGTTAGGTGCAACGCCATTTAAAAGCGATTTCGCCGACTTTCACCACACAAAATTCGCCTAAGCGAGAAAAAAAATGATCGTCGAATTTTTTTTAAACAAGGCTACAAGACCCTGGACCATGCAAAACACCGACAAACGCGTATCACTTTCACACAGGAACAAACAAAATTCAAAATACACTATTACAAACTACGGAAAATACTTGCGAGACGTGTAACACATTAATAACATTGTATATAAATAAGAAACAGTATAGGCAGTGCTACATGAATTAAACGTAAGGATACCGGTAAGTACCTAATTATACATATTATATGTAACTACTGTTGTGGAAAAAGTGTAAAAATATTAACCAAACAAAACAAAGAGAAAAGAACACCTATATATCCACACCAGTATAACCTCCGTAGTATAAGTAGACAGTATTAAAATCAATTTTCATGATACTCAGACAAAGGTAAATGAAAGCTAATAGTTTATTAGACACAATTCAATCTACAATACAATATAAAAACATTTAAAAATTCATACGTAGCAATGACAGTCATCTGCTTTATACAATATGTCAGTATCAGCAGAATATATATAATTTTGTTCTAAAAAATTAATAACTGATAACTACCCTCATAGTATAGATCTAATTTGGTGGTAGCGGATCCCACCATTTACTCCTTTATGCTAATGTAAATAAACTATCTACAAAATAATATATAAATCTGAAAATAAAATAAAAATTCTAAATACACTAATACTGATGGTGGGATCCACCAATTACCCTGTTACCTAAACTATAAAAGCTGACTTACTCTAGTTAAACTAAAGTGCTAATACCAACATGGTTACAGAAGTGCAAGTAGTGTTCATATAAAGGGCAATGTTAGTGGTAAAACATATACTGAATTCAATAAATCTATATAAATATATATATATATATATATATATAAATATATATAAAAAATCTATATAAATATATAGTGAAATGTGTTAATGAGTCTTGGAATACAAAGCAACCAATGACTGTTTCAGGGTCTCTCTCTATTATCAAATAAATATTATAAAGGTGTACAAATAAACAACATAGTAATATATTTGAGATAATATCAGCATTCATATATCAGAGAAACAACACATCATATTATAGGGTAGTCCAGAGACTGCATATCCAGCGTGTATACCGATGGACGCCAGTGTTCTCAAATGATGATGGTGATGTCAAAGCTACGGGACAAACAGGTCGACGCGCAAGTTTCGCGTCACAACGCTTCCTCAAGGACCTGTTTTGTTACATTAATAACATTACCAATATACAATGGCGCATTACTGAACTACACCAACATATTTTCCTAACGCACACAAACCATTTAGTATGCACAGTTGGAACATTCATTACATTTTATCATCAGTGCACCAACACTCACTGTACATTGTATGGTCCTGGAAAATATAAACAGATTGTTAGCTCTTCAGGCTATTGATTGGTGAATATATTAATTACAAATAGGTAAAGTATATTAATTTATTCAATAAATAATTAATTAATTATTAATTAAGTAAATATAGATGAATATATATCTCTCTTTATAATGAGTGACGAAGGTGCTCAGAGGACCAAAAATAGACGAGTCAAGAGGCTCACCATCAGCGCCGAAGGCGCTCATTGTGAGCCACGCAATGAGTGCCGAAGGTGCTCAGCGCGAGTCTCGCAATGAGCACCGAAGAGCCTCACCGTACAAAAAGGTTTCCCTTGTGTGTCAAACAGCATTCCCATGGATTCAAATGTTATTGCCCAGTCATTTTTAATTGGCAAGTCGCTAGTCACATATAATAGTTGTCAAACTGCCAGTTGTCGTCACGCTTGCGAGCCTCGCAAAGCGAGGCGAGTCATTGAGGCACAAGTTTGTAAAAAATAAGACAGCGAAAACAAACGAATATGCCTCAAATTCACTTACACACTCACACACAGCACAGGGGGAGAGCCAGGGAGCCTGTAAGTGAGGTTGCAAGTTAATTTGAGACATATTTTGTCTTTTTTAACAATCGAAAATCGCAGAAGCGGGGAAAAAATGACGGACAAAAAAACATAAAAATTCTGAAACAAGATGAAAACGAAGCTCAGCAAGGCCAGGCACACAAAACTTAGAAAAAACACAACACAAAAGACAGTAACACTCACACCAACAATGCCAGGCACGTGGGACTTTGAAAATAAAACCAACGGCAGTCAGCGCGCGCCACAAAAGATTTAGCAGAGACACAGAGGAGATAGACACAGGGAATGGATGGGGAGAGATGGTGGAAATAGACACATGGCAAGTTACAGGCCGAGGACTGTAATGAGTGGTGAAGTAGATGGGAGGAGAGGCTCGCAATGAGCGCCAAAGGCGCTCAGCGCAGGGTTTGGGATGAACGCCGAAGGTGCTCAGACGGGGCAGAACATCGCATTGTGTGGCAAACAGCATTGCCAGGTTTCAAATTTTCTTGCCATTATTTTTGAGGGGCAAGTCGCTAGTATATATATATATATATATATATATATATATATATATATATATATATTTGTATTTATTATTTTCATTGTACAGTGGGCCTTTCAGCTAGACACAAATACACCACTGCTTCTACACAATAGCTGCTACCATTATTCATCCAGAAACATAAGGACTTTGCTTGAGTGAAAGCTTTATTGTTTTTTTTTTTAAGACATATGGAATGTTTAGTTCTTCAAATAATGATTAAGTTACTAAATCAACAAACAAAACTCTATTGTATGAGCACTACAGTAGTTGTATAATTAATTACTTAAATGTCTATATTTTTTGAGTGAGAAAAGAGAATTGTGAGATTATTTGAAAAAGTGATAATGGGGCTTCCTTAACGTGACTCTTTAGGCAATTGTTTGTTTTATATACATCTTGTAATTTGGTGACTTAATTAATTGTATGCTTTTTAATGTAATTGTGATATAAAATTCACACTTGACTTACTTCTAAGAAGCCCCAGAGTAACCAATACCCATTGTCTACAATATCTCCTGTTCTGGTTCTCTCTCATGAGAGCTGCCATACTGCACATCTGTGACTTAAGGCCACACCAATAGAGGGTGCTTCACACTATCAGTGTCTCCTCCTGCTTACAAACAGACATGTTGTGTGTCTGAGCAGCATGATAAATAGTTTGATGTGCCTCATACCCATGTGTTTTCGGTCTTAGGTCATAGCTGTGCAGTATGGCAACTCTTCTGAGAGAGAACAGTGAAAAAAGGGCACAATTCCAGAAAATCTGTTTTTCTAGGGGTTTCTAAGAAGTGAGTGAATTTTAAATTGTTATCACCACTACAGTGAGGATGGGGGTGGGGGTGGGGGTGGGGGGGGGAGTGAATTAATTAACCTAGTTAAAACATATATGTAAAAACATAGAAAAAAAAACTTTTTCTTCCCTCTCACCACTCATCTGTACTTTAGAGACTCATGTCCAATACAGTCAAATATATTTTGTATCTATAACACCAGACATACACACCTTATTTTTATCCATCTTATTTTTATCCAGGCCATTAACATATTAATGCTAAATAATATTCATGTACTGGTGTTTTCCATGAAATCTCTTGAATCTATAACATAATTGAAAAGAATAATTAACATGCATTTCACAATTTAGCAATTAAATGACAGTACCTTAGTTAAGAATACAAAAATAACCATACAATTAGCTATCATTACATGCAAAGTAATTGCCACATAATTACAGTTATCAGATACTTATTTGTTCCAGGTAAAGTAAGTCATTTTTTTGCCTATAAACACTTGTTTTGTTTGGTAAATGTTTTAAACAATGTAGCAAGTTCCTTTGAGCTTCAAGACTCCTAACATTAATATTTTAATGATACCAGAGCTGCGGGGTGCAGAGAACATTTATATAATTAATGTCAAACAATTTTAATGTTTTAAAACGGTTAAGCAGGTCAAAAGCACCAAAATGTATTTTATTGTTGGTATGCAAACAGGAAAAAGCCAACCAGGCCTAAATTCAAAAGCAACATGGCTAATACACGTTTCATTTGAGGTGTCGGGAATGTATTTTAGAATAAGTTGTGTATTC
The DNA here is from genome assembly GCA_027410445.1 of Discoglossus pictus. Lineage (NCBI taxonomy): Eukaryota > Metazoa > Chordata > Amphibia > Anura > Alytidae > Discoglossus > Discoglossus pictus. Next base: position 71,913,442 of record CM050168.1, read on the forward strand.
AACGTAAAAAATGTAATAATAAAGGCTTTAATTTATTATCTGGTGTAATTGATTATACTACAATGGGGTCTGCCATATTTGTTTCTGCTAATCTGCTTGTGCATGAAAATACTGAGGAAGCTTTTTTTTTGGCAATTCAAATTCTAAGTGTTTTTAATATGAGTAATGAAATATAATTTGTTTAGAAGGATGTATCTACTGGGAAATTGTCTCAAAGACTTATGGATTGACATAGCATGGTCAGGTCCATGGGACTGAAAAAGTATTAAATGGAATCCAACATTTCATGTCTATGTATTACTACCTGCCCTAAATAACATGTTGTCATCAGAACTAAGTTTGCTTTATTTATCTTGTGCATTCATGGCATACAAGCTGCTGTTTCACACAATGACGGCTAAATCTATCATCCACTACCTGGGGCCGTAATAAGAAAATGCTCAGATCAACAAGTCTTTGTCTTAGAATAAGTGAAGTAAAAATTGTCCTTGACCAGTCAGACAAAACCAAACAGCCTTCCATTTAATCTCCTGAAGACAAACAGTTTGCTGTCTATGGATCTGAGAAGAAGGATGTGACTGGCAATGATATTTTATATGCAGAATTCTTGCAATAAAACAGAACTTTCTAGCTTCTCAGATTCGTGAAGTATATATAAAAGTAATAATGCTGTATTTAATTAATCACTGTAGCGCCGGAGCAAGAGGGCTAGTTATTTTAATTATGCATTGCATCATCAATAAAATTCCTATTTAGTAATTCATAATAGCATTATTCAATATGAAATTAATTTTAAATTATTGGAATATCTGTCTCCATCTGAGGGTTTGTCTCCACCCTGATAAGGTCATCATGGGAAGGGGGGAGTTTTGACTAAAGGACAGGTCTAAAGGGTTTTAAGAACAATCAGATATGATAAGAGGATAGGTAATCATAGATAGTCCTATGCCACCCTTTTGAAGAAAAGGAATAGTGAGAAGAGCAGGCCTATGACCTCGAAGGGGCCTCCATAATTTTAAGCCTACGAGTAAGCCGCATAGTCGGCGAAACGATGGTCAGGAAGTCCATAGAGAGATTTATTGATCTTTTCAAATGTGTGGATTGTAGCCATGAGGTTCCCTATGTAGGGCATCTGTTATATTAATTGATTTGTGAATAGATGTTACAGCCTATAGCTTATAATAAAATACTAAATGGAAGATCAATTACTCACTAGAGACAAAAGGGGGTTTTATCTATTGTTTTTAAACTGGGACAGAAAACACCATTATAAAACCAGATAGAAGGGGATTATTCCTTCTAGATGATACCTGTTTTACTTCAGTCGTCTATTACCAAGTATTGATATTACTATGTGTTAAGAGATGAGGTATTTCTTAGGCTCCTGGCATAGGAATATTTTCTTTTTTTCTGCTATTTATTGAATAGAACTATTTTGCATGGTAATTGGGCACAAAAAAGTATATGCCCCCTTTGAGAAATGATATGGTATATAATTGTTCCTTTTTAATCTTACAGCATGTTTTTTTCTTGACAATTAATACATAGAGATGTTTTAACAGTCATTTTCACCATATTCCTGTAAATAAAACAACAGTCTATATAATATAAATTGGTGTAAAGCACCCGGGTAACAAATCTATTTTTGTAAATAAATATTATTGCACTCTCCTTTAGGTAAGGATAGTCAGTAGATGGATCTGGGCATAAATCAAAACTTCTACCCCCTTTTCTGGACCTTCTGTGTATTATTAAATGTACAATAGATACATCCTGTAGCTTTTACATCCTAAACAATGCTTTCAATTAAAAAGAACAAAGCATGGCATGGTTTAGCACTATAGGTAGTAACAAACATTGCAAATTAAATGTAGTACAAATTTGTTTTAAATATTAAACTTACATTGACTTCTGGATTTTTGCAGGCCAATCAGTATTTCTGATCCTTCCCTCTTGTGTTGCTTCTTATCTCTGTGTTATTATCCCATGAGGTATAATAATGCACATGCTCAAAGGGACGCTACCAAGTAGATGAAAATATCTCTGTTCCAACTTCCGTTGCAATGAGCATGTGCAAAGCCCCATTGAATAATATTGTTATATAAAAACAAAAATAAAGAGAAGGGCTAGTGGGGAGGAAAATAAAAGCGTATTAACCAACACACTACAAGTTTCAGTGATTGTTTACCCCATATAAATGCAATTAATAAAGTATTAATGTGTTAATTTAAATAGTTTCAAAATAGACCATCAGCCTTATTAAATTGTTATTCTGTAAATTTAAAAGGGCTTTATTTAAGCACACAGCATATTTTTTTACAGAAGTTTTTAGTTAGTGAAGACCTTGCTTTTGGATAGAAGTTCACTAACTAAAAACTTCTGTAAAACAAAATATGCTGTGTGCTTAAATAGAGCCCTTTGAAATTTACTGAATCGCAATTTAATAAGGCTGTAGGGGTCTGATAAACCACCTTCCCACGCTCTAAATACTATAAGAATAAGATATGTAAATGTATATTCCCAGCATATGTTTCCTGACCATGACTTAATTTTGGACTACATTTGGATTTTGGTGCATTTTGTAAAAGAATACTTGACTGCCCAATCCATAATGTATATTTTAAAATGGCAATACATAACGAAAATATGGGTGAATCAGCTAAATTTGAAAATACACAATAATTTACTGCTGTGTAACAATTTAATGTGCAATATACAGAATACATATACATAACTTAGTTGGCAGGACGAAAACTGGACAATTATTTAGTAAATAACAAGTAGAGGGCACACACCTGCATATACCGTGCCCTTTTTATATCTAATGTAACAAAACCCATTTGTTAAAGGTTCCATTAAAACTTGCAAACACATCATGTTTAGTATATAGCGTACCTCGGCTTTCATCCGTCACATCACATTAGTTTATCACACCACTGATGCAAGTTGATGTGACTTATGACAATGCAATGTCAGCTATAAAATTTGACTAAAAGGTGTTTTTAAGAAATAAAAATCTTGCATTATTTCCGTAGACCATAAACACATTACAGCAGAATTTGATTTGTTAGATAAATCACAAAAAAAGCTTGCACATTAAAGCAAGCTGATAGTCAAAACCTTGGTGAATCAAGATTCCCAGGTCAACAGCTTCCTACTTATTCAAATTTATATTGACTAGCTTCAGAAAGCTACGTTGACAAAATGATTAATTAGTCTTTGTAGCTATTTTGTTCTCTAGAGTTTAATAGAATTAGCAGAGCTCAAGTTCAACTTTAAATACCATTATGATTTTCATAATAATGTGTCAAATTATATTATTCAGAGCTTGCCAAATCCAAGATGACTATTCCAAATTAAAAAAAAAAAGAAACATGCTAGGTAAGATCAAGCAACTTTTTAATAGTTATAATTTACGGAGCACTCAAAATTCCTGAAAATAATGCAAATACTTCACATAATGTACAATGACATTTCTTAGGGCAAGTTGGATGGTACGATTTAAAGATAAGTATTGATGTGGATGGGTGCTGCAGCCCTAGGGGATCTCCAGTTGACTCCCTGGGCTCACGGACCTAGCTGGGGGCTCTCCTTACAACAAGTGAACCCAAAATATTTTAAAAACAGGTGTGTATGAACCAATGTGAACTGGCTGAATGACACCACTGTCAACACTGCAAAATGTATTTTTTGAAATAAAAAAAATAAAAAAGACAGAGCAGGGCCCACCCCCAGAGGAGGGGCTCAATGCATTGCACCACCTGCACCGGCAGTAGCTCTGCCCCTAAATATTGAAACAAATGTATATATATATATATATATATATATATATATATATATATATATATATATATATATATAGTTCTATTTAGGGTTTTCCTTTCACTGTAGTTTGGGAGTTTCGGGCAGCAACATAATTATAAACACAATTAAGCACAATAAATGTATATATATATATATTTTATAGCATATATATTGCTTTTCATCACTTTCCTGTGCTACCTAACACAAACTGTAATATTACATATGTAAGTATGGTGCGAAGGGGGCACCTGAAGAGGATTTGCCTTGGGTACCACAGATGTTAATCCGGCCATGGCCACTGCAAGAGTTCAGTGAATGTACAGTAATTTACTTTTTTCGTTAGAAAATTAACAATTATTCCCTAGATTAATTGCATTTCAACTCCCCCAAAAAACTGCTTCATATGAAATACATAAGTAATATGAGATACCCTGTGAGAAGGAGAACTCTGGATCCCTAAACTTAACTGTCACCATCTTGAAAACACTAGTGTAAAACAATGGAGGTAGCTCAGCATTCTGCTCAGGCCACAGAAGGCATGACCCTGCCAAAAATGGACACACTCCTTGAACTCAGGGGCGGCCCGTCCATTGGGGCGTCAGGGCAAACGCCCCCCCAAATATTTTCGTGACCCTGCAATAAAAAAATACAACAATGTATTAGTAATAACCCAAAAACAATTAAATATAAGGTGTACATCATCATTCAAGTCTTAATACAGTAATAAAATGAAGTAAACTATTCCCAGGGACACTGTCACTTTAAGATAACCCCTTGCGCTGTGTGTATATATTAACTAATGCTGCTGTGTATCTATTGTAGCCCCCTGCGCCCTGTGTGATCATATTACACTAGTAAAGTACACTAACCTTTAGACTCTTCTCTTCAATGAGGCCTGGCCCCCTGACCGTTAATGCATGCCGCCCACCAGCACAGTGACGATATGCATGGGCGGTCATAAATGTATCAATTTAATGACTGACAGTCTTCCATCATTGACCAATCAATGATGGAAGGTTGTACAGTTGCCAAGAGAACATTGTAAACCCACCCAGACCGTTAGCCCTGAGCGCCCGCCAGCTAATAGGGCCTCGAGTTTACTTTTTGATTGACTGATACAGTGAATAAAAACACCAGTTGCCTGTCCCTTCCCCCTTTCTGTTTCCTGACCCTGGTCAAGCTGAGACTGAGAGACCTCCCTGGCTGAAACTACTCACATCTGCTCTGCAGCCTGCCTAACAGTAAGTCTACCTGGCACCTGCCCTGCCCCTGGCCAAACCAAACCCCTAGTGCCCCTAATAAAAGGTAGGGTCAACCAGTTACCCCACTATGCCTGCCTGGCCTGCCACCTACCCAGCCACCCACCAACTTACCTACCACCGATGACCCTAGGCCTGCAATGCCTGGTGCCACCCCCAGCCATCACCCCCATGTGGCCTGTGCCACCCCCGATCACCCAGATGTGGCCTGCCCTATGCTATGCCACCGCCCGATTACCCCGATCACGGTATCGGGGTAGTCGGGTGGTGAGCGGGGAGGCACAGGCCACATGGGGGTGATCGGATCACCCCCATGATGAGGCCTGTGCCACCCCTGATCACTTCCATGTTGCCTGTGCCACCCCCGAGGCCCGATCACCACCACCCCGATGTGGCCTATGCTATGCCACCGCCCGATTACCCCGATCACGGTGGTCAGGGTATTCAGGCGGTGAGCGGGGTTGCACAGGCCATATGGGGGTCGATGATCACCCCCATGAGTGCCTGTGCCACCCCTGATCGTGGCCTACGCGGCCACTGACCGACCGATGGGCGCCTGAGCGTGACCGACCCCACCCTGATCCAACTACCTACCTAGCAGCACCCCCCCCCTATTTTTATTCCATTTTTAGAAGTAACAGGCATGTGCATGTGCCTGTCACTTTTAAAGATAAAATAAAAATAAGGTAAGGGAAAAACAATACAGTAAAAACATAACACATACTAAACAAACAATAATACAATTATACAAATAAAGTAAACAGCACATACATATTAAACAAACAATAATAAAAATAAAATAAACAACAGCACATACTTACCTGTCAAATTGACCCCTCCAGCGTTGGCCTTCTGCCCTCTATGACCTGGATAGTCATAATAATCCAATGTTGATTGAAGCCCATGTCATAAAATCCAATGTTGATTGAAGCCCATGTCAAATAAATAATCCAATGTTGATTGAAGCCCATGTCAAATAAATAATCCAATGTTGATTGAAGCACATGTCAAATAAATAATCCAATGTTGATTGAAGCCACTGGTCAAATAAATAATCCAATCTTGATTGAAGCCATTGTCCAAAAATAATCCAATCTTGATTGAAGCCATTGTCCATCCATTTTGGCCCATTGAAAGAGGCCTCCACCAAAAAAAAACCTGACGCTCTAAAAAAAAAAAATTAACAAACTAACAGAGCTCCTCCTACAAGGAGCCCCATCCGTGATTAATTGATTTTTTCCCACGCTCTGCTTTATATACTAAATTTTGAAGGACTCTGATTGGCTGAAATTTTTGATTGACATCGATTTCAACCAATGAGAGTCTTTAAAAAATTAGCAAATCAGCAAGCAGGTATGGAAGCCTGTAAGGGAAAAAAAGGTTAGTGTGAACTTGTTTGACCCTGTATGTATTATACATATTACAGGGCTATTTATGTGATATACATGTTACAGGATAATATCCTGTAACATGTATAGCCAAAAAAATGCACTGTAATATGTATAAAAAATAACGTGTAATAGAAAAACATGAACAATATAATAAAATAAGTTATAAAGTACATCAATTAATCAAATAATAAATATCAATTAATATATTTTTTTTTATGTATATGTATATGTATATTTATGTATATTTTTTATGTGTGTGATATATATATATATATATATATATATATATAGATATATATATTTATATATATATATATATATATTTATATATATATATATATATATATATATTTATATATATATATATATATTGATTGATTGATAGATATATTGATTGATATATATATATATATATTTATATATTGATTGATTTATATATTGATTATTGATTGAGATATATATATATATATATATATATATATATATTGAGTTATATATATATATATATATATATATATTTATATATTGATTGATTTATATATTGATTATTGATTTATATATATATATATATATATATATATTTATTTATTTATTGAGATATATTATTTAGGGTTTTTAAGGTGCGGTTGGGGCCTATATGGTCCCACTTTGTTATTTAGGGTTTTTAAGGTGCGGTTGGGGCCTATATGGTCCCAATTTGTTATTTAAGGTTTTAAGGTGCGGTTGGAGCCTATATGGTCCCAATTTGTTATTTAGGGTTTTTAAGGTGCGGTTGGGGCCTATATGGTCCCACTTTCTTATTTAGGGTTTTTAAGGTGCGGTTGGGGCCTATATGGTCCCAATTTGTTATTTAGGGTTTTTAAGGTGCGGTTGGGGCCTATATGGTCCCAATTTGTTATTTAGGGTTTTTAAAGTGCGGTTGGGGTCTATATGGTCCCACTTTGTTATTTCGGGTTTTTAAGGTGCGGTTGGGGCCTATATGGTCCCACTTTGTTATTTAGTTTTTTTAAGGTGCGGTTGGGGCCTATATGGTCCCACTTTGTTATTTAGGGGTTTTAAGGTGCGGTTGGGGCCTATATGGTCCCACTTTCTTATTTAGGGTTTTTAAGGGGCAGTTGGGGCCTATATGGTCCCACTTTGTTATTTAGGGTTTTTAAGGTGCGGTTGGGGCCTATATGGTCCCACTTTGTTATTTAGGGTTTTTAAGGTGCGGTTGGGGCCTATATGATCACACTTGGTCTTTTAAGGTTTTAAAAGTTACGGTTTGGGTCTTGAACGTTCTAATGTTTTTTTTGTTGTTTTCTATCACTTCCCAGGTGAAAACTATCTGTGGAAGCAGATTTGTTTGGACTCGTTGGTTGACTTACTGGACGTGAATATCCAGAGAAGGAGAGTCAACTGTAGGTGAGTATATGGTCACACTTGGAATTTGAAGGTCTTTAAGGTGCGGTTGGGGCCTATATGGTCACACTTGGTCTTTTAAGGTTTTAAAAGTTAAGGTTTGGGTCTTGAACGTTCTAATGTTTTTGTTGTTGTTTTCTATCACCCCCCAGGTGCAAACTATCTGTGGAAGCAGATTTGTTTGGACTCGTTGGTTGACTTACTGGACGTGAATACCCAGAGAAGGAGAGTCAACTGTTGGTGAGTATCATTGCTTTTAATTTTCTGTCCATGCGTATAGGTGCAAATTTGATGTTGATGTACTCTTGTCACATGAGGGTTTGCAATCTGTAATGTATACCAATGAATTCAACACACTGTTATTTTAAAGTAATTTTGTGACATAATATAAATTAATATACCGTGATCTCTTTCTTCTATTGGTATCAGAAATGAATACTATTGACTCTCTACTTGTGAAGCCTTTCGGCACCCTAACCTATGAGGAGAAGGTGGAAGGAAAACGGTTAGGACCTGACCAACCAGATATAAATCTGCAGCAAATCGCAAGAGATAGAGGGAAGCAATATATCCGTACTTTCAATACTGAATTGTACAAGAAGAGCGACTGGCTTTGTGGAAGCGTTTCTAGGAAGGCCTTATATTGTTTCCCATGCATCCTATTTGGTGGTGACGCTGCTTGGACCAAAACTGGAGTGACTGACGTAAAACATCTAGCTGACAAATTGGCGAAACACAAAAGTTCTAAAGCTCACTTGGATAACAGGATCAAGTTTAAGATGCTTGGACAGGCAAACATTGCAGTTCAACTGGACCAAGGATACCAAGTCAGTATTCAAAAACACAACGAAGAAGTGGCTAAGAACAGGTACATCCTTTCCAAGATAATTGATTGTGTTCGCTTTTGTGGCGCTTTTGAACTGGCATTAAGAGGACACGACGAGAGGGAAACATCGCTAAATCCAGGAGTGTTTCGAGGCCTGGTGGATTTGGTTGGCAGTATCGATAGTGCAATGGAACAGCATTTGAAGTCTGCAACTGTGTTTAAGGGCACGTCCAAAACCGTGCAGAATGAGCTACTGGACTGCATGCATGAAGTTATTAAGGAAGTGATTCACCAAGAGCTTAAGGAAGCCCAGTTTGTGGCAATCCAAGCGGATGAAACAACTGATATTTCCGCTAGGACACAGTGCGTTGTAGTCTATCGCTACATTGACAAGAAGCATCAAGTGGTGGAAAGATTTGATGGCTTCACGGAAATGAAATCAACGGATGCAGACTCGATTGCTGCTGTTGTGCTGGAAAGTCTGAATACTGTTCTCCCAGAGCCAGAAGACAAGAAGAAACTCATAGCTCAAAGCTACGATGGTGCCAGTGTGATGCGTGGAGATCAAGGAGGAGTTCAAAGAAAAATAAAAGACGTGTACCCGAACGCACACTACGTCCATTGCTATGCTCACCAACTGAACCTAATAATGGAGAAAGCAGTTTCAAGGATTGGAAGAGTTCGAGTTTTTTGTTTCAAACATAGGCGGCATACCATCTTTTTTTTCACGCTCTCCAAAAAGGACTGGACTTCGGGATGAGGTAGTTGGTAGAAGACTTCCAAGAGGTGCACCGACACGATGGAACTTCAACGTTAGGACCGTGAACGTCATCTACGAGAACAGAGATGCGCAACTTGAGTGTTTCCAGACAATTGAAGCATGTCTAAACTTTGATCCAACATCTATACGTGAAGCCGCAGGTTTCATTGGAATGCTGGAAGATAGGGAGTTCCTTTACTTCCTTAAATTATTTCATTTAATAATGCCACATGTTGACATCCTCTATAGTCAGCTTCAGAAGCGAGACACGGATACTGTTTATATCAAAAAAGTCACAGAAGACTTTGTCGCCAGCATCCAGAAAATCCATAATTCTGTTGAAGAGATAGAAGCAAGTTTGCCGAGCGATGTAACAGTCAACAGACGGAGTGCAGAGATCTCAACCTTGAGACAACTTTCAAGAGAGGTATGTGACATAGTGGTGGTTCATGCAAAAGAACGTTTTTCATTTTCAAATCACCTAGTCAGTGCCAAACTTGTTCAAAGTGACTGGTATAAAACCCATGACACTTGCTTTCCAACCCAAGCTCTGGAAGACACCGTGCAAGCATATCCAATACTGAAGAAGGAACAATTACGCACTGAGCTGTCACTTCTGTATGGGAAGACAGATTTTCATGCTTGTACAAGTGCTGTTGCTCTGCACAAACTTTTACATCAATTGAATCTGCAGAATGATTTCACAGAGACAGTGAAATTATTAAGAATCCTGATTACAACACCGATGACCACTGCAGAATCAGAAAGATGCTTCTGCACATTGAAGAGGATAAAAACCTTTTTAAGAAGCACCATGTCCCTGGAGCGGTTGAATGCATTGGCGATGTTCTCAATGGAAAAGCAACTGATTTCCGAGATCCCAGACTTCAATGAAAAAACCATTGAGAAGTTTGTTCTTTGAAAGATCGCTGTGCAAAATTTAAATACAAGTGATTGAAGCAAAGAAGAATGCATACCCCCAGGGTGTGCAAAGATAAACTGCGTTAAGCAGCACCACCTCACACTACCAAACATAACTAGTGGTAATTAAAGTATGAACGGTGTGTGGGTGTGCATATGGAAGGAGCTATGAAAGGTGTGTGCATGGTCAGTAACAATTGTTGAAGCCTTGGCGTGGTTTGAAGGAATTGGAGGCACTTCCAAGGGTAGCTGTCACTTGTGTACGGGAAGCCAGAATTCCATGTCTGTACAAGTGCTGTTGCTCTGCACCAACTTTAGCATCAATTTAATCTACATAATTTAACAGAGTGAGTGAAGCTATAAGGAATCCTGCTTACAACACTGAAGACTACTAAAGAACCAGAAAGATGCTTCTCCACATTGAAGAGGATAAAAAGGTATTTAAAAAGCACCATGGCCCTGTAGCGGTTGAATGCATTGGTTTGAAGGAATTGGAGGCACCTTCAAGGGTACGTAAAGTTCTCAGAAATGGCACCACCTCACTACCAAAAATAACTAGTGGTAAGTAAAGTATGAATGGTGTGTGGGTGTGCATATTGAAGGAGCTATGAAAGGTGTGTGAATGGTCAGTAACAATTGTTGAAGCCTTGGCGTGGCGTTACTGCTCATATGGTTATCCATATGCTAATTCAACGTGTTTGTTTGACATTGATTATTGTGTTGTCTAAACAGAAGTTAAATGTTGTTGTTTTCTTGAATCCCAAGATTCACTGGTTTGGGCCTATACAGTGCTGATTGGTCTTCTAAGGTATGTTTCGGGCCTATGGTCACACTTGGTCTTCTAAGGTATGTTTGGGGCCTATATAGTTCCACTTGGTCTTCTAAGGTATGTTTGGGGCCTATGGTCACACTTGGTCTTCTAAGGTATGTTTGGGGCCTATATAGTTCCACTTGGTCTTCTAATGTATGTTTGGGGCCTATGGTCACACTTGGTCTTCTAAGGTATGTTTGAGGCCTATATTGTCACACTTGGTCTTCTAAGGTATGTTTGGGGCCTATATAGTTCCACTTGGTCTTCTAATGTATGTTTGGGGCCTATGGTCACACTTGGTCTTCTAAGGTATGTTTGAGGCCTATATGGTCACACTTGGTCTTCTAAGGTATGTTTGGGGCCCATATAGTTCCACTTGGTCTTCTAAGGTATGTTTGGGGCCTATGGTCACACTTGGTCTTCTAAGGTATGTTTGAGGCCTATATCTTTCCACTTGGTCTTCTAAGGTATGTTTGGGGCCTATATGGTTCCACTTGGTCATTTAATGTTTTTTAAGTATGGTTTTGTTCTTGAATGGTCTGATTGATTTGCTTGTTTTCTTTCAACCCCAGGTGAAAACCCTATGTGGCTGCAGATTTGTTTCTACTCGTTGGTCAACTTACTGAACGTGAATACCCTGAGAAGAAGACCCGACTAATGGTAGGTGTCACTCCTTTAATTTTTCTGTTAATGCGTATAGGTGCCATATATGATATTGGTGTAGTCTTGTCACATGAGTTTTTTCAATCTATATTGTATACCAATGAATTTAACACATTGTTACTTTACTTCTTGACATTTCTGCATTGCTGATCATGTATTTCAATGGGCTTTACAAGTATAAGGTCATTGGGCGGGGCTTATAAAGGTCATTATGACGTCAGGGGGAGGAGTTATAAAATGGGTGTGGTTTGAAAAGGGGGGAGTGGCTATGTTTCACCCTGTCGCCCCTCCAACTTGAAAAGTCACCAGCCGCCACTGCTTGAACTAAAGATCCTTAATTTATTGTCAAAAAAGTATCCATGGTGATCCTATATTTACTATGCTCTGCCCTGGTTAGCACTTCATTAATTTAAAGCTCGATTATGAAAGTTATACTTTTATTGCAGAAATTGCAAGAATTTGCATTGTTAGATAAATCCCACATTTCATATTAGATTTGAAGCCTTGCCAGAGTGAGGCTCCAAGTCCAAGTCCACCTTCTTGGATCACCACATGGGCGTAGGAGACCAAAAAATAAGGGGGGGATAATTCAACTCTACTACCAGGACAGGAAGTACAGTATATATATATATATATATATATATATATATATATATATATATATATATAAAAGATAAATTATTGGTTCATCAGAAAGACATACTGATCCATAGTGCTGGCACCTCTACTGGCCAAATCTGGTAATGCATGATTACGTTTAGTTTTGATATTTTTGGTCTCCTACGCCCCTGGTTCACCATATTTATTTTCATGCAATTACATAGGGCTATATTCAGTAAAGTGAAAGCCTTGTACCAAACAAAAAAAAAAAAATTGGATTCTTATGTTAATTTATACAGCCTATTCCAAAAAATTTAGGAAATTCCAATTTAGCTCACTTGGTCCATAGCATAAGATAGCAATTGAAGGAGGTTTATCTCATATAAACACCTCAAGTAATGTTTAGTCTGCATAAATTAATTTATTAGTCTATTGTTTTTGTTTCCCCTTCCATATTTGATTATTCACATGAACCTGCTGAATTACAGGTTACTGAATTGTTGCGTTTTACCGATTACCATCACCACGGTTGGGCTGGCACCTTATGAATGTGATAAACATTACCATTCAGTGCTGAATTGCTTAGTTAAGACTTTTCATTAGGTTAGCTCATAAATGTCAATAAAGCGATCGCTGAAACCCCCATTGGCCAGGATAATTTTCCAGTTAAATGCATTATTAACTTGTACTGCACTATACAAATGATAAATAATCTATAAGTAATAGAACGTATACCTAATGGGGACTGGTAAAATTGCACATTCAGCTTTTGCAGAATGCTACACAGACCAGCTCGAAGAAAGCATTCAGATAATACTGACACAGTTAATTGAGATAGGGAATTATGGAATATCAAGAGCTTGAGGGCACTAAAGAATAAAGTGCTTACATCTTCCTTTCTATGGTGCCATTCAGAGTGTTAAATAATGACAGTGCTATTAAGAGATTATTGTACAGTGCACAATGCTGCAAAGGATTTCTAGCAGACACAGCTTGGCTCAAGGAATTTAATAGATGGAGAGAACCCAAAAAGTATTTGCAATATAACAGCCGATGAAAGAGATGAAATGTACGGTGCTTGGCATAGGAAACCACCCATTGGACTTAGTGTTTCACCTGGAATTAAACTCATTTATTTGGGAGTTTATACCTTAGATGTACAAAAATTAGCCTACATTGTTTTCTAAATTATATTTAAATAAATGACAAAAAAATCTTGAATTCATAAATGTTGAAGCACTGTTTAATCCATTATTAAAATATGGAAATAATATAGTACAACCAAGACTCTACTAGAGGAGGCTGCTCAACAAAATTCAGTGACTAGGTAAAGAGGTTATTAGTCAGAGAAGGAACCAAAAGACTAATGTTAACTCTGAAGGAGGTGTGAGAGATCCACAGCTGAGAGGACAGAAGCTTTACATGGGACAACTAATACCCGGAATTGTTATGAGAAGAAAACCACGGGTTTCAATTACAAGTTGCGATCGGACCCACATTCCACAATAATTCAATATTAATAAAGCCGTACATTTGATATTCTATTAAAAGCGAGTTACAGTATCTGTCTTAACACATTGATTGTATGGACTGATATAACACAGAATCTAAACAATTTGGGGGCTTGAGAATGTTGTGCTATTTATTCTAAGACCTAGCATCTCTTTCACTTTTAATAAATGTACAGTAGTGTATTTTTATTTGCATTACAAGTGCTACATATTGGACTTTACCCCCCTTGCGGGTCCTCTCGAGCACACGTTGGGCTTTGGGCTCCATTTGCGTGTTACAGGCTTGCTTGTGAGTGACTTTGTTTCAATTTATTAGCATGATTGGAAACTTAGCCGTTACAGGCTTGACAGATCAAAGGATTTACGGGCGCAAAGTTCAACGTAGCTCAAATAGTAGGTGATTCTCAGGCCTCCTACATCTTAACCCGCAAATCCTCTGTGGGCTGCATTACGGGGCTAATTCAATAGCAGTAACGTGTAAAATTGGAGTTACGGGCTACGTTTTAAAACGTAGCCCCAATTTAATGGGGCTGATGGTCCTTATGAGACAGAACTTAATTAATTGTATATATTTATTATGTCTAAAGAATTACAATGTGCATTGTTAAGGCTGAAAAAGCCCCCCTCAGCTTATACTCGAGTCACCCTGCTCCTGCTGCTCTCTCCCTCCCCTATGTCTCCCCCCTCCCCTGTGTCTGTTCCCCCTCCCCTGTGTCTCTCCCCCCTCTCCCTCCCCTGTGACTCTTTCCCTTCCCCTCCCTCCCCTGTGTCTCCTTCCCTCCCTCTCCCTCGTGTCTCTTTACCTCCCTCTCCCTCATGTCTCATTCCCTTCCCCTCCCTTATCATCCTCTTCATCCTCCCTCCTCCTCACTTCCCCCCTCTCCAAATACCCCCCCTTCTCCTCTCTTACCTTCCATTAGCTGCTCCTCTGCACGTGTTCTGGCTATGTTGGGAACCGGCATACGCTAATCTTGTGACGCCCATGTGACGTCATGTCATTAGCATATGCCAGGTCCCGACACAGCCAGAAGACGTGCAGAGGAGCAGCTGATGAAAGGTAAGAGAGGGGAAAGGGAGAGAGGGTAGGGGGGGATTGGAGAGAGGGGAAGTGATGGGAAGGGAGGATGAGGAGGGAGGATGAGTAGGATGAGCCGAGACCCGGCATATGCTAATGACGTGACGCGCATGTGGCGTCACGTCATTAGCATATGCCGGGTCCCGACACAGCCAGAAGAGGTGCAGAGGAGCAGCTGATGGAAGGTAAGAGAGGGGAAAGGGAGGGGGGGGTAATTGGAGAGGGGGGAAGTGATGAGGAAGGAGGATGAGGAGGGAGGATGAGGAGGGAGGATGAGGAGGGAGGATGAGGAGGATGATAAGGGAGGGGGAGGGAAAGAGACACGAGAGGGAGGG
>CM050168.1:71933798-71971298 GCA_027410445.1 Discoglossus pictus
ATGCATTAACGGTCAGGGGGCCAGGCCAGGACTCATTGAAGAGAGAGAAGAGTCTAAGGTTAGTGTACACAGTATAACTATTGTAATTTGATCACACAAATTGCAGGGGGCTATATAGATACACAGCATTAGTTAATGTAGCGCAAGGGTTATTTTAAAGTGACAGTGTCCCTTTACTAACTTTACTTCATTTTTAATACTATTGAGACTTGAAATGATGATGTACACCTTATATTTATTTGTTTTTAGGTTATACTAATACATTGTTGTGTTTTTTTTATTGCAGGGTGAAGAAAATATTTGGGGGGGGCGTTTGCCCTGACGCCCCAATGGACGGGCCGCCCCTGGAGAGGGGGGACACAAAAAAGGGGCACAGAAGGGAGGGAGAGGGGGGACACAAGAAAGGGGCACAGAGGGCACACAAGAGGGGGACACAGAGGGCACAAGAGAGACACAGGGGGCAGCGCATTTCCCGCCATCAGCTTATACTCAAGACACTACGTTTCCCCAGTATTTTGTGGTAAAATAGGTGCCTCGGCTTATACTTGGGCCGGCTTATACTCAAGTATATACGGTATATGGAATAGTCAATGATTATTATTGAAATATAACAGATGTATTTCCAGGATAAGAAGATGGTATGGTTGCATACTCTGTACCCTCATATTTTATAGTTGAACCTCAAGAGAAAGTCCAAATCTTACATTGCACATTCTCTCTTAACAGACTGGTGTGGCAGATGTAATTAAAAGTGCGGCTTTGACTCCAATACGTCTGAATATTATGACACTAGCGACTTGCCGTCAAAAAATGAAGGCAATAAGATTGTAAGGGCGGTAAATTTTGATGGTGTTCCAAGATGCTTTGGTGCTCATTGCTTTTTTTTGCTAATGCTGATGAAATAATGAATAAAATAATACATCAATATACTTTACCTATTTTGAAGTAATATATGCAGGAAGGATTGTGCAGAAGAGCTGGCAATCTGTTTTGATGTTGCTGCAGCATACGATGTGTGTTTTGAGTGCTGTGGAGCTGCTGTGTAAGTGTCAGTAATGTGTGCAGTGTGTAGTGTAAATAGTGTGCGTGCGCGAGGAAAATCTGTTAGGGTAGCTGTGTACTTCCGCATTGTGTAAGTTAGTGTTGTAAAATGGCGCTATGTGTTACATGTCTGTGGCTGATTTGGCGTCCTTGTTCTTGGATCGCGTTTGTCTTTTTCGGGAAAATCCGTAGGTGTTTGGTGGTGTTTTGCGTCTTTAGAGTCCTGTAGCCTCATTTTCGTTTTTTTCGGCTGCCATTTTTTCTCTCGGGTGTCTAAACTCTTCTATTTCGAGTGAAATTGAGGTGTAACTTCAGTTTTCGAGGTCCTGGGTGCTCCCCCTTTCTGTAGGTAAACTTTTTATGTATTTGTTGTGTGTATTTATTGTGTTTTTATTGTTTTCATGTGCGCAGGTTTCGGGCGGTAAGGTCGTATTTTAGCGAGGCCGTAATTGTTTTTTTTCTAAGTTCCGCGTCTCATATTTGTTTCTCGTAAGTCCGTAAATTTTGCCTTTGGCACTCCATGCCAGCAACTGAGACCCTCGCTTCGCGAGGGCCGCAGGCTCACTATGCGAGCCCGCAGCATTTGCAACAACCCGCATGCTCACAAGTATATATGTGATAAGCACCCTTAACGCCCCCTGATGTACATACAAATACAGAAGTGTATAGGAAAGTGTAACCTCTTAACTAGCTAGCTGCAGCAATGTTTAACATCTTCATAACGTCTTAGCAATTTTGGTTATTTAATAAAACTGACTAATGAAGCATATAGATAGATTAATGTCTACCAGTAGATCTCAAAGTAATGCCGAATAGAGCTCTGAGTGATATGACAGCATGAATGGAGCTGTGCACGAAGGAAAAGACTGCCCACTGGCTATGGAAGAGTGCTGTGCAAGATAACAAGGAGATGCATAGAGACATACATACATACTGTAAAATATTTAACTGTGATTGAGAGACAGTTAACTCCATGCTGGTAGACTATTTTAGGATATCAACTAAAAGATTAGATAATAATATCAATAAAGTCTATAGACTATTTCGCTTGTACGACAGAGCCTGGAAAATAATCCCTCATTTAGATTACAATTTATCTCCATCCAATAATTGTAATCACTGTTTGTGCAAGGAAATAAACATTTTCACTTCTGCTTTTCTGTTTGGTAATTACTGATTCTCTCTCAGCCTTTTGGTACAGACTGATATTATTATATATGCTCATGAAATAGATTCTGATGACAAAATGAACAACCTGTTCACTACAGTTCTCTCACTTTTACTTCAGTGCTGCACATGTACATTGCTTCCTTTTTTCTAGAATAGCCTTCTAAATACCCTGATCATTGTATGTCCCATCCAGACTGAGACCAACAAAAAGCAAACTAGCTGATGATATTAAATTCCAGACATTACGGTTTAAACATGCCACTAAATATCCCAAACTGAGCAGTCAAGGCGAAAAATCTTCAAATGTGTAATAGATGGATGTGAATGCTAATCCGGAGGGTTCTCACATATGCCCTATATACAGTTGCCAGGAGATGATGCTAGTTTAGTGTTGTTTTCTGTGTTTAGATATTCATTACAATTCCCAGTGTATAGAGATACTCATTAAAGGTCCCCTGTGGTCAATCATTTTCTATATGGCCTTTTGTATAATAAAACTTGAAAATATGCAAAATGCTGTTATAAATTAAAAACAATCACAGTCTTTGTAGACAACTAGTTTCTGTGTAAGATTAAAATGTGTATCTGCCATACAATTTAGATATCGATAGCATACCCTGCACTCCCAGGTTGCTTCATATATAGGTGATCTAGATTTATTATATACCATCAAAAGTAACCTCGACCACTGTGACTCCTGCAACTGATCCTGAGAAGGAAGTAGAAAAAAAAAAGTTTTATTTTAGAATATTTGCAAAAAAATTAGTGCAATGACCCTGTGTCATGAGAAACTCATTAAATTCATATTTCAATATATGAAGATAATTTAACACTAATAATGTGCTGAACAATGGCTAGGATAAAGACAAAACACTTTTTTGATTTCCTTGAAGCTCAGGGTAACTTGCAGGTCAGACACATTCAATACATTGAGACGTTTCAATTATCCATGATACAGGACACATATAATTCATCTCTTACACATCTCCAATAATAAGAAAATGGAAGGGCATTTATAGTAGAATTTAAATATTTAGGAGCATGACTGGATGATAAGTTGTCTCAGATCATCCTATGAAGTTCTGTAATTGAACAATGCAAAGTAAATCAGAAATTCCCCACTTTATGAGAATCTTTCAAAATCACATCAAAGATAGTGTCTTTGGCCTTTACAACTATGTCATGAATGGCAAGTTTATTAGATATGTCACACACTCTTTCCTCTTTGTATTCCCTGGATTGTTTTTACAAATGGTAGATTCTATATGAATGAGGGTAGAGGACTCTGTCTTGGGATTGGCTGTGAGGCAAGCAGAAAAACTGAATTAGTTTTATTTATGAATTAAAGAACATTCTAAAAGAAAAATTTGGGGGACCAATGAAACAAATTTTACCCATGAACTTGTAAGATTTAAAAAAAAAAATCCAAAAGGACCCAGTTAGCTCAAGACAAGGCACTGTTCACGCCGGTGCCTTGTTGATATGTGAAGGAGGTGTGGAGAGGGAATGTTTGCAAAGCGCACAATCTTGAGTGTGTTTAACACGACATACCCGGCCGGTGTCCTTAGTTCTTAAGCATATGCAGTATATGGTGGTGTTAATCCATGGTATAATATACCAGAGACAAATCAAACAAGCAAGAATTCAGCACTGATTTCATGAAAGTCCAATCTAACAGATCAGGAGCCGGGGAAATCCTCCAAGGGGGAGAATACACCGGAAGATAACAGGTGTTAGGATACGGACACTGGCAGACTGGTATGGATAGATGGACAGTAGCAGACAGAATACTGGATCGTCAATGGGCTGGCAATGATTAATATCAAGCAAGGATTAAATGCAGGTGCAGGTTTAAATACTCCGCAGGGCATTGGCTGATTCAGATTCAGATTCTGATTCCAAATTAGGGTGCAGGCCCCTTAAATCTTGCTGAGTTGTGTGCGCTCTAGGACCCAGTTGAGATGCAGGTGGACGCCCACAACATTGAGGGAGAGAAGAACCATGTAAGTGTATATGGAGATCCTTCAGGATTTTTACAGAACCCAAACTCTCCAAAATTTCCAGTATATTTTTAGCGGTTTTCCAAATATAATTTTTTTTGCCAAAATTTCAAATAAGTAATGAAATAAAAAGACTAAAATCCCTTTAACACTATAGCTGCTAAATAGGAAATAAATATATTACAGCAGTGACTCCTCTCCTTTACAAGTGTTGAGTACACTGTGTGAAGATGTTTTAAAATTATTTTTTAATAAATAAATTTTTTTGAAAAATTATATTCTTATGCATTTTACTTATTATCAAGATGAATTGTCTTATATTGAGTGGCACATTACGATTTAAACAGGTCTTGCTGTTGTGCAAATTTAACACACCAGAAAATTATCTCCGGTAAATACCAAAGAAGCTGCAGATAGCAAACAATTGTACTTTTTTTTTGTTATTACTCAGGGATTCTGGGAAACTGATAAATAGCCCAGAGGTCTGTATAAAACCATATTACAATATGGAAGCTATTTTACAGAACATATTTGACATATTACAGCCTGCTGACCCCGTGCACTCGTTGGAGCAAAGCCCCTTCATACATAATGCTCACTGCACAGCTGACACACAGAAATATGTGGCCACTCTCAGAATCAGTCTCTCTGCACAAAATCTGCTGATAAGCACCAGTCATAAATGCATACAAGTCTGCATTTTAATCTCTCAACGTCTTCATTTTCTACTCGCTTGGTTTTGTTAACCTCTTCATTAAGTATTAATAATATTAGATATGTTACTTAGCAGGTAAGACCTCAAACAAAGAGAGATATAAGGAGTAAAATCTAATATATATATATATATATATATATATATATATATATATATATATATATATATATATATAGCATGTGAACGAGATTGGAATTGGATAGGTTGAGATGTCTAATTCTATCCACATGCTTGCTTTAATTAACCCCTTCACTCTGTATGAAGAACACTGGTATATATATTCTCACCCACATCTTTAGCTTCCTAAGGGGATCCAAGGATATAATGGGTGTGAGTGTTTTCTGTGTATTAGTCAGTGTTTAATAATATTTTTAGTGAAGGTTAGGGTATCTTTAGGAAGGGATAGTGTGTTGAATTTTATTTAAACATGTAAGTTCACTACTGAGATTTTTTAAGTGATTTGATGGCTTAAAAGGTACATGGGACACAATTCTGTTTTTTATACATAAAATAAAGTGCTCTAAACTTTAGTAAAGTTGTATTTTGTATGAAAACATATTAACCTGATTAAATTTAATTGAAACTATTAGTAAATACACAGAGCATATGCACATCTCAGAGGGCGAGTTAACGCCGACGCAACCAGGGCCCGGCTCTGGGAGGGAGCAGCTAAACCTGCCATGGCTTGCTGCAACCCAACCCACCCCCATCCCCACCCTGTGGCCCCCGCAGATTCCTGTGACCCTCTGCGGCTCTCGCAGCTCTCCCATGACCCCGGATGTGCAGCCTGTGTCTGTAAGAGCTAAGTTGTAGCTGTAAGAGCTAATGTGCAGCCTGTATCTGTAAGAGCCAATGTGAATCGTGTATCTGTAAGAGTCAATGTTTGTTATTTGATCTAATTATTGTTTTTTATTTATGTCTGTTTGGTTGTAAGTTTTTGTATCAAAAATCAAGACCATTAGTTCAAAATGCTTGTTTGGAACTCAAACTGTTTGGAACTCATCCTGCCATCCGGAACGGATTAAGGGCGAGAACTGAGGTACCACTATATATATATATATATATATATATATATATATATATATACATATGTACTATGTGAGTTGATGCTGGAGGGGGCCAGGAACTGCAAAACAAAATGATGCCTGCCCCCTGCTGGGGGGAGCCCAATTGTTTTTGCACGAGGCCCCCCCATTCCCTAGCTCTACCACTGGTACGTCTCCAGAATTCAAACTCAGACAGGTATGAGTCATGCAGCTATATTACTGCTCACTGGGTGATAGAGCTAAGCCCCAGATCAGTTAAACAGTTGAATCAGTTTTTTTTCTGCTTTGAGAGCTTCATTTGAAAAAGAAAACACATAGTCTTACATTATCAAATACCATTTTCCCTATGCAAAAAAATAAAAACATGTCAATAATTCTTAAAAAATTCCACTATAAGTCTGTGTAACATGGCATAGCTAATAGAGAGGTGTCCATAAACTTAGTGTTGAGGCCAGGCCCCCATCCCACCGTAGTGGCACATTTCTTGTATTTAGGCTTGTTTAGCACAGCCTCATATCCCTTAGCGCTAAGCATGCCGTGCTGGGGGCTGCACATCCACAGCGAGAAATTCATAGATTTGCTGTAAAGCAGTCAGTTAGGCTGCGTGATTACTTATCAGGTTATGCTTTTGAGTTATTTGAAGTCATGGTGACACTGAATTAGATTGCAAAGGTACAACCTTTACAATCTGTCACTTTTTTAGATCTTTTATGTGCCGTTGATATCATCTTGGAAATTTCAATCACCAGAGAGTGTATGGCTTTGGAAATTATTGATGTATAGAACACGGCCATACA
This sequence comes from Discoglossus pictus, assembly GCA_027410445.1. Lineage (NCBI taxonomy): Eukaryota > Metazoa > Chordata > Amphibia > Anura > Alytidae > Discoglossus > Discoglossus pictus. The sequence continues at coordinate 71,940,568 of CM050168.1, forward strand.
TCAAAGCAACAATGACATTTCTGTGTGGATCTCAGCTTGTGTAGGCATTAAAGGAAATGAAATGGGAGATAAAGCAGACAGCAATGCTTTGCAAAATAATTCTGGAGATAGAAATATTCTGTGATTTAAAGGGGAATTTAATCTATCCTGAAATGAAGAGTGTTAGTAAAATAACACATCGTAGAGGTGAAGGTTAGACATGAAAGATCTGCTCATAGTTTTATAATACCCACAGCATAACAAGAGCATTTATGATAAGTGGAAACAGAGGGAGGCTTTGAAAAGTGACATTGAATGCTAATCTGGAAAATTTGCTTGTGGACAGAGGCTTGTATAGATGTGCAGAAATATTTATACGCATATTATAGGAAACAATTTGTACAATTTACAGTCATTTTGCAAAGTATGTAGAGCGTTATTATATTAAAGGGACACTATGGCCAGTTTTTTTCTATATGGACATTTGTCTAACTAAAGTTGATAGTGGAAAAAAAATAATAACAATTTTAAAAACTAAACACAACCTTTAGGTTTTGCAGCATTTTATACAAATGCTCTTTGCTGCAGATAGTCGTTTTGTGTTCTTGTCTGCTGCTGCATGCTACTTTCTGAGATGGGTGTGTCCTTGTAAACTAGTGAGTTTCCCTATAATCCTGCTAAGATCCGCAATGCCTTTGTGCAGACACAAACTTCATGTACATTAAAAGCTCTTCCTCCCTCAGTAATAAACTGCTAATACCAAAATGGCAGATTCCACAACAGTATATCTACATATAAAAGACTTTTATCATTTTTTTTTTTTTTTATTCTAAAAACATGTTGCATATTTTTAAAGACCACCATACTTTCTACCTTGGTTTTGAGTACAGTGCCAGAAACTCACTCGTAGACTGCAGTTTCCTTTATCTGGAGCTCATAAGTGTGAAGTTGGTTCTGGCAACTGTAAAATGAGGCTAGAGACAGTCCTCAGACCAGACATTGAGTATGTTATGATTAGTAGAAAAGTGATTGAAAATCTCTCCACTATATATACAGTAAGGAAAGGCACAACTACATACTCCAAGCAGGCCAGGAGACCTGTTAGTCCACTGAACATCTCAGTCAACAGTGCTCCCAGTTTTTATAACTATGAACCAGTAGGTCAATCTGCTCTGCCTTCTTTATCTACATAAACATACTGTCTTAGCAAGTTTTCACCTTTATCATATAGTGGATACAGGGACGGATCTCATCGTTGGGGGGTTTGGCAGTGCCTTCTAATTTAAAATGTTCTTCTTTTTTGTATTTAAACTTTTTTTCTGTTGTATAGTGGACCCCCCAGGGCCCCCGGTCCCCTCGGCACCCTAAGTGAACTTCTTAGGGAGATTTGTGGTTCTGCAGTATCCTACCCTTGCCAGCGGTTCTTCATGACTGGGCAGGGAATCCGAAATGACGTCACACACGTGACGTCTTTCGAGATTCTCTGCCGCTGAGAGAAGATGCGCAGGATGGGGAAGGTTACCACCAATAAATTGTACCAGGATCCCCCCTAAGAAGGCCACAGTACGGGTGAACTGGTGCGACAGGACAGCCTGGGGTGGGGCTGGGGGGGGGAGCTGCTCTGGAGGGATGGGGGTAGGTGCAGCGAGGGGGCCCACTACTCTAAGGGCTGCTTGAAACAGGCAATCCCATTGAATATGCACTCAAATAGATAATTGCAGAGCATATTCTGTCTGTAGGTGTACCAGGCACTTTCTGACTTATTGTATACTTTTTTGTTGTTGTTTAGTCGTTCAGTCGCGTCCGTCTCTCCGTGACTCTATGGACCACAGCACGACAGGTGCATCTCTCAGTTACTGCCCCTCTGAGCTCCATAAAGTTCATGTTCATTGCTTCAGTGACCTCATCTATCCATCTCCGCTTCTGTCGTCCCCTTCTTCTTGTGCCTTCTAGGGAATCCTATCGTCTCACAATATGGCCAAAATATTTGAGCTTCAGCCTCATGCTCAAGCTACCTTCTAGTGAACAGTTTGTTTTGATTTCCTGAAGTATTTATTTATTGAATCTTCTTGCAGTCCAAGGGAATCTAAGCAGTCTTCTCCAACACCCCAATTCTACGGCGTCAATTCTATGGCGCTCAGATTTCTTTATGGTCCAGCTCTCACATCTGTATGTTACTACTAGGAATACCATAGTTCGAACTATGCAGACCTTTGTTGATAGTTTAATATCTTTACTTTTTACAAGCTTGTCCAAGTGTAATGATATAGGAATCACAAGGTTTTGGAGACCAGCAGCCTAGGTCAGCAATGATCCAATTCAGCAACTTGTAGGTGAAACAGGAACAAGCTTTATTGAAGGGAACAGGAACCACAATAATCTGGCAAGGTACATAGACAGGAAGTGCCTTATATAGACCAAGGACCAGACACCTGAACAGACACAGCTGAAGAGACTAGTCATAGATACTATTGCTAGCAGAGTCAAGGTTTATCAGATCTCAAGGAAATTCACAAAGGCAGGCTGGCGCAGTGGTAGGGAAGAGGTTCAGCAGCCTGGGGACCAGGGTTCAAAACCCAGGAGAGTCAATTCCTCACATTACCCCCGCCTCTATAGGTGCAGCCTCTGGATGCCCTATTACCCGGTTTAACAGGGTACTGCACATGAAAAGACTGAAGAAGATCAGGAGCGTGAATATTGTCCACTGGTTCCCACAAACTATCCTCCTCACCATAGCCTTTCCAACGAACCAGATACTGAAGCTTGTTGCGGAAGATCCTGGAGTTCAGAATTTTCTCCACCTCGTATTCATCCTCACCATTCCCGGGGACTGGAGGTGGGGCAGGCAGGGCTCGGCCAGGGAAAGTGTTGTCATGGAAAGGTTTCAGCAGTGCAACGTGAAACACCGGATGTATTCTCATGGAATCTGGAAGTTGCAAACGAAAAGTGAATGCATTGATCTGAGCGATGATCTCAAAATGTCCCATGAACCTCTGACCCAATTTATGAGAAGGAACCCTAAGCTTAAGATTCCTTGTTGACAGCCAAACCTTGTCATCAACATGATAAACTGGGGTCTCCGTTCTATGCCTATCAGCAGCTCTCTTGTAACATTCCTGAGCCTCCGAAAGAGTCTCCTTCAACAGGTCTTGGGAATCTCGTAAGGTGGTTAGCCGATCAGTGACTGCAGGAATGGAAGTAGTAATTGGGAGACTCACTAGAAAGGTTGGATGGTAACCATAGTTGGCAAAAAATGGTCTCAAAGAAGTGGAGCAGTGTTGGGCATTGTTATAGGCAAACTCCGCCATGGGTAGAAAATCCAGCCAGTCATCCTGCAGGTAACTAATATAGCACCGCAAATATTGTTCTAAAGTCTGGTTGGTTCGCTCAGTCTGTCCATTACTCTGTGGATGAAAAGCTGACGACAGATTTACATTAATATCTAGATTAGAACAAAAATGTTTCCAAAAACGAGATGTAAACTGCACTCCCCTGTCAGAAACTACTTCATCAGGCACTCCATGCAAGCGAAATATTTCCCGAATAACCAGGTCAGCCGTCTGTTTAGCTGAAGGGAGACCACGAGCTGGTATGAAATGACCCATCTTAGTTAACCTGTCCACAACAACAAGAAAAGTAGTGTGTTCCTTAGAGGGAGGTAGTTCCACAATAAAGTCCATGGATATAGATCCCCAGGGACGATGAGGAATCGGAAGAGGCTGAAGCAAGCCAACAGGGGATGAGCGAGGAGTCTTATGTCTGGCACATACATCACAAGAGGACACATACTTCTTAACATCCTCATAATACTTCGGCCACCAAAAGGATCGGGCAAGTAACTCTTGTGTCTTTCGGATTCCTGGATGACCTGCTGGTTTTGAGTCATGGTAGAGACGTAAAAGGTCCAGTCGCACTGACTCCGGAGCAAACAGACGTTGTTGAAAAATCCAAAACCCATTAAGCATCGTCATATTGAGATCACGAGGAGGATCTTCAGCGTAGCCCTTTTTGATGCGAGACATCACATCAGAAGGAAATGTAACTCCTATAAATATATCCTCCGGCAAGATGGTGGTCTTGGTTACGGTAGTATGGAGGGGGTCAGCTATTCTAGACAAGGCATCCTCCTTACCATTCTTGGAGCCAGGACGGTATGTAACCAAAAAATTAAACCTCGAGAAGAATAGGGACCAGCGTGCTTGTCTGGCTGACAGTCTCTTAGCTGATCGAATACATTCCAGATTTTTGTGATCTGTGAGGACAGTAATTGGATGGCTAGCTCCCTCCAAGAGATGTCTCCATTCGGTGAAGGCAGCTTTTATAACCAATAGTTATTTATTCCCTATGTCATAGTTTCTTTCTGCTGGCACCATCTGGCAGGAATAAAAGGCACATGGATGTAACAGCATCTTAGGTCCAGTCCTTTGAGACAGTATAGCACCAACAGCTGAATCAGAAGCATCAACTTCCACAATAAATGGTAATTCCGGCTGAGGATGTACCAGGACGGGGGCAGATGTAAACAGAGTCTTTAATCGGGAGAATGCGGTATCAGCCTTATCGGACCCCTGAAAAGGAGTCCCTTTACGTGTAAGTTCAGTAATCGGTGTAAGAACGGCAGAGAAATTCTTAATGAAACGCCTGTAAAAATTGGCAAACCCCACAAATCTCTGAATATCTTTTTCATTCTTTGGGATAGGCCAGTCCAGCACAGCTTTAATTTTTCTTGCGTCCATACTTAAATACATACCCCAGGAATTGAATTTCTGTTTGTTCAAACTCACATTTTTCCAGTTTAATGTATAGGTGGTGGGTACGAAGGCGCTCCAGAACTATACAGACCTGTTTTCTGTGGTTTTCAAGATTATCAGAAAATATTAGGATATCATCCAAATATGCCACAACAAACTGATCCAGGAGATCTCGTAGTACATCATTGATAAGATGCTGGAAAGTTGCAGGGGCATTACAAAGCCCAAATGGCATTACTAGAAATTCGTAATGCCCGTACCTGGTTCTGAAAGCTGTTTTCCATTAATCATTTGGTCTTATGTAAACCAGATTATATGCCCCCCGAATATCAAGCTTCGTAAATACTTTAGCTGAGCGAAGTCTCTCCAAAAGTTCAGGAATGAGAGGCAAGGGGTAGCGTTTTTTAACAGTGATGTTATTAATGTCCCTGTAGTCAACGCATAGCCGTAGGCTGCCATCTTTCTTTTCTACAAAGAATATAGGAGCTCCTGCTCGAGAAGTAGATGGTCAAATAAAGCCTTTGGCAAGATTTTCTTGTATGTATTCACGAAGAGCTTTCAATTCAGGCTCAGAAAGGGAATATATACGGCCAAACGGGATAGCAGCCCCAGGTAACAGCTCTATTGGGCAATCATAAGGCCTGTGGGGTGGAAGCTGATCAGCATTCTTCTTATCATAGACATCTGCAAAATCCTGATATTGTAGAGGAAGCTTAGTCAAGTTTGTAGCAACCATTTCATTAATTGTTGTGGCAACCGGTGTTACCTTAGAGGGTTGACAATTCATTAAGCAGTGTTCTGAAGGAAAGGACAAAGTTCTGGTCTTCCAATCAATCTGTGGGTTATGAAGAGCAAGCCAAGGTACCCCCAAAATCACTGGAAACTGTGTTGAGGAAATTAGGTGGAAAGATATAGCCTCATGGTGATTCACTTTCAGAGTCAACTTTAAGGGCACAGTCTCATGTGTAACCGGGCCTGACGTAAGTGGAGAACCGTCTACTGTCTCCATTAACACAGGTGAAGAATTAGGGATAGACTGAATTCTATTTCCTGCTGCAAATTTGATGTCCATAAAGTTTCCGCCTTCTCCAGAATCTATCATAGCTGTAGTTGAAATTTTACGATCACCACATTGCAGCGTGATAGGCACCATAATTGAGTCAACATACCCTCTTCACCATGAGCCAGCGAAAACAAGGGTTGTGTGACAGAATCCAGTTGATCTGAAATCTGGGATTGGTGTCGAATCTGTGCACCCTCAGCCGCCATAGCTATTGTTTTTTTTTATTTACAAGGGCAATTGATGGCATAGTGCCCTGCACTACCACAATACAAGCATAAATTGTGAGTGCGTCGCCACTGTTTTTCTTCATTGGATAATGGCCCTCTTATTAGATTTACCTGCAAAGCCTCAGGCTTAGAGTCTGTAGGTGTGTGTGGGGTCGGAGTAGAAATTCTTGAATAGGAAATAGGAGTAGCACTTGGTCTAAAAGAGCCCTGTCTTTCCAATCTTCTTTCAGAAAGTCTCCGATCAATACAGATAGCCAAACGCACAAATGCATCAAAGTCAGCAGGAAGATCAACACAAGCTAGCTCATCTTTTATAGCTTCTGAGAGACCTTTACTGAAGTGGAACATCTGGGCTGATTGGTTCCAGGTAGTATCAGCAACCCACTGTCTGAATTCAGCAGCATATTCAGCAACAGAGCGCCTCCCTTGATGCAAATGAAGGAGAGTGGCTTCTGCTGTAGCACATCGATTGGGGTCATCAAAAACTAGGCACATGGCCTCGAGAAAGCCATTTAAATTACCCAAGACTGGACTGTCCTGTTCCAGAAGAGGGGAGCCCCAAGCCAGGGCTTCATCTTTGAATAGGGAGAAAATAAATCCCACCTTCTCTCTTTCAGAGGGAAAACGGTGAGGTAACATCATGAAGTGCAAACGGCATTGATTTAGGAAACCCCTAAATCTTTTGCGATCTCCTCCAAACTTTTATTCTCTATCATCCAGCAGACATTGGCAATTTGATTTCTTGTGCCTCTTCCTCTGTGGAACCCAGCTTGCACATCTGGTAGTTCATGGTCCATATATTGTTGGAGTCGAGCTTGTAGAATCTTAGGCATTACCTTGCTGGTATGTGAAATTAGTGGAATTGTTCGATAATTGGAGCACTCTTTGGCACTGCCTTGTTTTGGGAGTGGGATGTAGACTAGCCTTTTCCAGTCTATTGGCCATTGTTGAGTTTTCCAAATGTGTTGGCATAAGGCAAGTAACACTTTCACAGCATCATCCTGTAGAATGTTGAATAGTTCATTTGGGATTTCCTCACCTCCTGCAGCCTTATTATCAGCAAGACATCCTAGGGCCCAACTCATTGGACAAATTATTGAGGTCATCACTGCTGTTAAGATCCTTCTTGTATAGATCTTTAGTGCATTCCTGCCACCTCTTCTTTATGTGATCTTCTTCTCCCACTTTTGCATGAAAGGTGCTTTTTAGGTTCGCAATTTTCTTGAAGAGATCTCTTGATTTACCCATTCGGTTATCAATCTCTTTACATCGCTCATTGTAGAATGTCTCCTTGTCTCTTGCTATCCTCTGGAATTCTGCATTCAGCTGGACAAATCTTTTCTTATCTCTGCTACCTTTCACTTGCCTTCTTTCCTGAGGTACTTTCAAAGCCTCATCAGACAGCCAGTTTGACTTCTTACTTTTCTTTCTTTTAGGGATATTCTTTGTTGCTGTTTCCTGGATTATGTTGCAAACTTCTGTCCAAAGTTCTTCAGGCATTCTATCTTCCATGTCTAGTTCCCTAAATCTATTCTTTACTTCCACTGCATATTCACAAGGGATATTATTTATTTTGTATCTACTTGGTCTGAGGAGAGAAGGAGAGGGGGAAGGGAGGAAAAGGAGAGTGAGATAGGGAAGAGGGGAGAGAAGGAGAGAGAGGGTTAAAGAAGAGAGAGTTGAGAAGGGGGAGAGAAGGAGATGGTGGAGAGAGGTGGGAGAGAGAAGGGGAGAAGGAGGAGAGAGAATGAGAGAGGGGGAGACGAAGGAGCGAGGAAGAGAGAGATGGAGGAGAGGTGATAGAGGGAGGGAGAGAGAGAGATGGGAGTTAGGGTGGTTTAGGAAAAATGATGTGTATATATATATATGTGTATATATATTTATATATATATATATATATATATATATATATATATATATATATATATATATATATGTGTTATTGTTGGCCCCAGAGTGGGGCACAGAGAGCCCAATCTAAAAAAATAATTTGGACCACCTGGGGCCCTCCGCCACTAATCTGGACAGAACTTTATATTATCTTACAGTACCATTGTAATGTTATAGCACACTATAAAATTAATGGCCTAGACTGAATGGGCATTTTTCCACAATTTTTAATCATTTTGTACCTGTAAATAGACTTTTGCCACATGCCGTTAATAAAGCTAATTAATAAATGGCACCTTGGATTAGTCAGAGTAATTTTAGCATATTCTACTGCAAACAAGAAAAAACATGGATGGAACAATAAATCAAAGGCAATGAGAAAATGATTTAGTGTTCTCACTAAGTTCTCTGTTTCAGTTAAAAGTAAATGTGAAAAGTGTTGTTTAGTTTTGCAATGCTAAAGAGTTACAGTGCCCCTTTAATTCTTATGTCAGATGTAAAATCACTCCATCAGAATATGTCTACTCTGCATTTCATGTTCAGATTACAGTTATTATTCCTTAAACAATTTAACAGCTTTCTTATAACCTCCGCAGTGTACAATAAGAAATTGTTTGTGAAGAGGAAGTGTTCCAAACATCAAGAAAACTGTGTGGGTGACTTATTTTCAATTTCAATTTACGGTACTCTGTTTTGACAATTTACTTTTAAAATGGAAATTGAGGCATAAGAAGCACAAACTGTTAGTAGATGTAGAAATTCTGATTGGTTGAATTAACTTTGCATAGGTCAGGTATAGCTAAGTAAATTACAACTTTTTTTGCCAAATGAAGGAAGGGGATGCACTGGATGGTGTTAGGTGAACATCTGAATCTACATTGCTAATGTAACCTTGCAGGACCACAGTATTTTACAGAATTAAGATTTTCTCTTACAGTACAGTTCAGGAAGGGGTGGAGGAGTTTAGAAGAATTGGTATGTTTTAGCCATTTGCAGGGGCGGCTGGTGCATAGGGGCATTATCAATCACTTTAATATTGTATTTTAAATTTATATAGATAATACCATTTAATTATATCTGTATATCATCTTTCATGTCTTCTTTCATATGATTTTGTTAAAAATATGCATTTAAACTTTAAATTAATCCTTTGTGTGCCTTCCCCCTTGCCTGGTGTATTTCCCTAGTGCTGCAGTTTAGAGTGTGAGTGTTTGTTGTAATGCTCATCCTGGATGAGCCTAAATTCACTGAGCTAGGAAATTTATCAATTTTCCTGTGTGTGAGCTGCAGCATCAACCAATCAGATTCACGCAGCTGCATAATGTTGTTATGACCGTTCACTCTGAATGCCCACAAGTCACTTAGGACCTGCCAAGTGCTGAGTAGCAGCTCCCACAGCCACACAGGTCTCTCTCACCCTCTCTATTCCCACCACACCATGCCAGGGGCTCATCACACGAATCCTGCAGCACCATGGCTCTCTTTCCCACGCTCTCCCGCCTCTGTGTCTATCTCCTCCTTGTCTCACCCCTGTGTCTCTTTCCCCTCTCCCTCTCCTGTGTCTCTTTCCCCCTCTCTCCCTCCTCTGTGTCTATTCCCCCTCTCTATCTCCCCTGTGTCTCTTTCCCCCTCTCTCCCTGTCCTGTGTCTCTTTCCTCCTCTCTCCCTGCCCTGTGTCTCCTTCCCCCTCTCTCCCTCCCCTGTGTCTCTTTGCCCCTCTCTCCCACCCCTGTGTCTCTCCCCCCCCCCCCCCCCCTCTCTCACCCTCCTCATGCGGGCCTCTACAGCCAGGCACGACCATGGCGCTCTACAGCCTGGCCCCCCAGGGACCCCCAGAGATCCCAAACATGGGAGACCCCCAGGAACCCACACTGCCCACTAAAGACTCTATATACCACCCGGGCCTCTACAGTCGGGCCCACCCGCGGGCCACTTCAGGTGGGAGGAGGAGAGAGAGAGGAGCGGTAGAGAGAGGTGGGAGAGAGAGGAGGGGGAGAAAGAGAGAGGAGGGGAGAGGTAGAGAGAGAGAGGGAGAGGAAGAGGAGGGGAGAGAGAGAGAGGAGGGGAAGAGAGAGAGGAGGGGGGAGAGATAGAGAGAGAGAGAGAGAGAGAGAGGAGGGGGAGAGAGGAGGGGGAAGAAAGAGAGAGTGAGAGGGGAGGGGGAAAGAGAGAGGAGGGGGAGAGAGATTGGAGAGAGGGGGGGATATAGAGATAAGGGGATAGAAAGAGAGGGATAGATAGAGAGGGGGATAGATAGAGAAAGACATAGGGAGGGATAGAGAGAGAGAAAGGGAGAGATAGGTAGGGGCAGAAGGATTAGACAGAGGGAGAGAGGGGGATAGATAGAGAAAGAGATAGGGAGGGATAGAGAGAGAGGGGGTAGATAGAGAGGGGGATAGATGGAGAAAGAGATAGGGAGGGATAGAGAGAGCTAAAGGGAGAGATGGGTAGGGGCAGAAGGATTAGATGTAGGGAGAGAGGGGATAGATTGGGAACAGAGGGATAGAGAGGCACAGGTCGAGAGCTAGAGAGAGAGTTATAGAGAAGAGATGGAGAGAGAAAGAGAGAGATAGAGAGATAGGTAGGGGCAGAGGGATTAGAGAGAGGGAGGGATAGATAGGGAGTGAGCGTGATAGGGAGGGAAAGATATAGAGAGGCGGAGGGAGAGAGAGATAAGGAGAGGTATAGAGGGAGAGAGAGAGGGGAGAGAGATGGGGAGAGGGAGATAGGGAGAGATATAGGGGGAGATAAGGAGAGAGATAGGGAGGGAGAGAGGAATAGGGAGAGAGAGAAAGGGAGGGAGGGAGAGAGATAGGGAGGGAGAGAGAGATAGGGAGTATGGGAGAGATAGGGAGAGGGATGGAGGGAAAGAGAGGGGTGGAGGGAGAGAGAGATAGGGAGAGATATAGGGGGAGATAGGAAGAGAGGGATAGGGAGGGGAAGAGATAAGGAGGGAGAGAGGGATAGGGAGGGAGAGAGGGATAATGAGGGTGAGAGGGATAGGGAGGGTAAGAGAGGGATAGGGAGGCAGAGAGAGGAATGGAGGGAGAGAAAGAGATAAGGAGAGGGATAGGGAGAGACATAGGGAGGGAGAAAGATAAGGAGGGAGATAAATAAAGAGAAGGAGAGATAGGGAAGGGGAGGAAGAGAAAGGTGAATATATATATATATATAGAGAGAGAGATAGGAAGGGAGAGAGAGAGAGTGAGAGGGAAAGGGAGGGGCTGCTGAGTGGGGATGGCAGGGAGAGAGAGAGAGGGAATGGGAGGGAGCGAGATAGGGAGGGAGAGAAAGAAAGTGAAGAGGAGGGAGAGCAAAAGGGAGGGAGGAAGAGAGATAGATGGGGAGGTAGAGTGAGAGAGATAGGAAGAGGGAGAGAGAGATAGTTAGAGGGGTGAGGGGGAGATAAGGAGAGAGGGAGAAATATAGGGAGGGGCAGGGAGAAAGATTTATGGGGGAGGGAAAAAAAAATTGGGAGGGGAAGGGAAGGGAGAGAGAGAGAGAGAGAGAGAGAGAGAAAGAAAGAGAGAGATGGATAGGGGGAGATAGGGATAGAGGGATATGAAGAGAGGGATTAGGAGAGAGAAAGGGAGGGAGGGAGGAGAAAGATAAGGAAGAAGAGAGATAGGGAGGGAGAGAGATAGCGAAGGGGAGGAAGAGAGAGGGATAAGGAGGGAGAATATATTGAGGGTGGGAGAGAGAGATAGGGAGGGGAGGGAGAGAGAAATAGGGAGGGGGAGGTAGAGAGAGGGATGGAGGGAGAGATAGGGATAGGTGGAGAGGGAGAGAGATAGTGATGGGGAGAGAGAGATAGGTAGGGAGAAAGATAGGGAGGGGGAGGGAGAGACATAGGGAAGGAGTGGGAGAAAGATTGGTAGAGGGAGAGTGAGAGGAAGGGAGGGAGAGGGATAGAGAGATAGGGAGAGGGGGAGAGATAGGGAGAGAGAGATCAAAAGGATAGGGTGAGAGGTATAGGGAGAGGGATAGAGAGATGGAGAGCGATAGAGAGGGAGATAGGGAAAGTGATAGAGAGGTAGAGGGATAAAGATATGGATATATAGAATGATGGAGACAGATAGATATATGCCCCTATCTATCTATCTATCTATCTATCTATCTATCTATCTATCTATCTCTATTCCTCATATAATGTATTTAATTTAAAAGTAAAGTACATCACTTTTTTTCTATTTCTATGCGCTGCCACTAACAAATGTCTTGATCTAAAATATATTCTATTTAATTTTTGCACTTCATCAAGAAAGTGAGTAGAACCAGCACCATGTGACCCTCATCAAGAAATTGGACGCCCTTCCCAGCATCAGAGAAGTGAGCAACACCAGCACCATGTTACCCTTGTCAAGACAATAAGTAAGTAAAGGAACAGGAAAAAAAAACAGGTAATTGAATCTGTGTCAGTGTGCAGGGTCTATATAATTTTATTGGCTGGGATATATAGGGGTCAACCTGTAGTGAAGGGGAGGAGTCTGTACTAAGGGGTGAAGTCAATGTAAGGGCTGGGCCAGGTCTCTGTCTTCCGCCCCCGCAACGTGGAAGGTCACCAGCCGCCACTGCATTTGAGTCTTGTGGAATTTGATACCTACCCCTTCCCTTAACACATGCTTAGAAACAAACCGTTCCCAAGTATAACCTCCAGCCTGGTCATGCGGAAATATAAACAACCTTGTCACTCACACTGCCTTCACAAACTCTAATGGATACCCTTAAGTTCTAGCTGAGGCATCAAACTTATCTTTCTAATTATAAACTAGCTTTCCAGGACCAGACTCAATTCTACTCAATATATACAGTATACAGTAGCTACTTGCCCGTCAAAAATGACAGGAGTCAAATTGTAAGGCAGGCAATGCTGTTTGCCACACATTGCCCATCAAAAATGACGGAAATACATTTTCCCCACCTCTCCCTCCCATGTGTGTCCTTTCCCCTCCCCTGTGTCTCCTCGCCCCCTGTGTCTCCTCCCCCCTCTCTTCTGTGTCTCCTTCCCCCACTCTTTCTCCCCTGTGTTTCCTTTTCCCCTCTCCCTCACCTGTGCCTCTTTTCCCCTCTCGCTTTCCCCCTCTCCCTCCCCTGTGTCTTCTTCTCCCCTTTCCCTCCCATATTCAAAGCACAACATAGACATACATCCCATTACTCCTATCATGTTCTTACGCACAGCCCAACTATAAACATGGGTACCATAGTATGGGCCTAGTGGTACCCAGTCGATTTCCACTATCCTATGCTTTTAACAGGCATAACAAGGAATAACACACAAATCACAATGTCCCCAATGTTAGCCCATATCTCAGTGGGCCCCTTTCCCCTGGCACAATAAGCCTATCTTATAAGGCTGAGGGCATCACTCTGTAAGGTATTGCACAGCTTGTGCCTAGGCATGCTACAGCCATGACAATTACCCATTAGGCCAAATAGGCAGCCGCCTAAGGGAGCTTCCTTGTGAGGGGTGCCACTTAAAAAAATTAAATGCTGCAGTTCATAGAATGGCTACTAAGGGTTAACCACCTAGAACAAGATAATTACAACAGGAAAAGGAACTTAAATGCACAGAGAAAGAGAACAATTGGTCTGTGCATACCTTGCATACTCACTCACAGGGGCTCCTCCACTTCACTGCCCAGGGGCTCCAAAAAGGTAGATCCAGCCCTGCCTTCACATTGTTATTGTGTTATGTCCTTCAAAAGTATGCATATTTTTTACCAAACTACAGTGGTCTCACATTTTATAGTGAAGCACAGTGAACTTTATGATCTCAATGAATATTTATGACTCATGCCATAGTGAGTATTAACAACTTTATTTTACAACTTTTTTAATTAACTGTGGTCTTAGTTGAGAAAACTTATACTAGAAATTGCTGGTTTACCAACCAGCTTTTGTCATTGCATCTTTTTTAAACTGTAACAAAAAATGGATCTTGGTACTTAAGGGCTTAATACATATCATGGAATCCACATGGACTAGAACAGTTGCTTTAATTAATTTTAATGATTTCTATATTGCTGATTGCGAGTCCGATCGCAAAATGTACTTCTCAACACTAACAGCCCTATTAAATTCCCCTAACGTTGGAATCCGTAACCCGTTACGTAGGCCGCAAGCCTTGAGGCTATTAAATTGGCCCTGTAAAGCAACCCGTCTACAACTTGAGGGGTAAGGGCGAGAAAAGGCTATGGAACGAGGAAATTTGAATTGCGTGCCCGCAAATCCTTTGATCTGTGAAGCCCTTAACTGTTACGTTTCCAATCACGCTATTAAATTACAACAAATTCACTGGTGTTCAACCCCATAACTCGCAAATGGAGCCAAAAGGCCAACGGGTACCAGAGAGGACCCGCTAGTGAGTTAAAGTCCTATCCGTAGCACTGTAAATACAAATATACACACACTACTGTATTTATATGTGAAGGGAAAGTGATGTTAGGTATTAAAATAAATAGCACAACATTCTGAAACTTGCAATTTGGCAATATAAAATACTTTATTTTCAGTTTAATTTCTGTGTTATATCGATCCCGGCAATCAATGTGTTAATACATATAATGGAACCCGCATGGACTAGAATATCATATTTACAGCTTCATGAGTATTGCATTATTTCTGGAATGTGGGTCCGATCATAATTCGTATTTGAAGCCTGTAAGACTTTCAAATTTAACCTCCATTTTTTTGTGATGTAATGATGACGATCTCTGTTGCCATTGGCTCCATCTAAATCCGTAACTACGGGTTTGACTAATTGATCATGTTTATGGCCGCACATCCAACGTTTGACAAATGGTTCGCGTCTCGGGCCGGTAACTCGTGGCCAGGTTTAATTTAATAGCTATGTAATGCAGCCAAATTTCAAGCCCGCAGGCATGCCGATGCCGATACGGGCTTCTAATTTAATAGGGCTGTAATTCATTTGCAGTCTCTGAGTGAAGTTTAAGTATAAACTCCATATTTTACTGAGGTCATGATGACGGTCTCATTTACTATTGGCTGTTTCTAAGAAGTAAATTATGGGCTTGCGTAAATATTGTCAAATAATATTATCACCCCCCCTGAAATGAGACTTAAAACGGCAGGGTTTACGAGTTCAGTCTTGAGGTCAGAATTTGCAAGCTGGAGTCAATAGAATACATCTAAACATTTATAAAAGACACCTGCAGCCAAATTTGTTCAAGGCATTTGCAAGCAGCTAATAGAATATGGCTCTAGTTTGCAACAGTTGTCTCTGAAGCTACTTATTTATTGCACAACTTTATAGCAAATCCTGAGGCATCTATTATTCTTCCTGAAACAATATGAAAGAAACATTAAATGTCATTCATTTGAATAGAGATATGGCGAGTAATAGTGGCTTGCTAGCCACTTTTAAATTGGCTTCCCATATTAACTGGCAAAAGTGGGACTTGTATACATTCCTTTCCAGAATCAAACGTTAATTTTGTGTTTTTAAGCTATATACAATTTTGTTATTATGGAACCTTAACTGTATGAATGTTAGGAAGCTTGATACATGTTATGTTTGTATTACATGTTTTATGTATGTATTTTTGTATTTTCGTGCTCGAAACTCAATAAAACATTTTTTTTTTTAAATCAGCACATTACAAATAGTTTTTGAATTATTATACATTACCTTTGGTTGACATTCTGTTTATGTAGAATAGTTATTTATAATTGGGAAAAATAAAATAAACAGTAGTTTTAATAGCATCACACTTTCTGGAAACATTTAACAAAATAATTGTCCAAGGCAGTGGTAGTGAACCTGGTCTCTATTGCCCACTAGTGGGTGATTCAATCTTTCATGGTGGGTGGCGGGGTAATTGCTACCTGGCGTCACTAACGAGTGATGTCATACGTTGGAGACCCGCAGCACCACGCTTGGCTTGTTGGAAAGCTGGTGAGAGAACCTAGGGACAGCAGTCAGGATCAGATAACTATATAGTAAGTACAGGGCGATACATAGATAGGGTGAAAAGATTTATGTAACCAGAAATGAGGAAAATAGGGGAAATTGAGTTACTGTGGCACCGGTGGGCGGTAATGGAATTTTACCATCAAACGTGAGAACATTATCGAGCCCCTTAAGGTTCCCAGAAGGCAATGCGAAGAACCCAGTACAGGGGAAGTACCAGGCCAAAAACCGAAAACCATAAACCATGCACTCGTACGTTGAGGTTCGGGGCGGGAACATGATCAATTAAGCAAGGCCGTAACCACCTATTTCGAACAAGCCAATAGTAAATGAGACTGTCATCATTACGTCAGTAAACATGGAGGTTACATGTCAATCAATTAGCGTTTGGGGATCCGATATGCGATGGAACTTGCAAAACCGCAAAATACAAAATAATAAAAATGAATGCCAATACTGTTCTAGTCCATGTGGGTGGCCTCATATGTATTGACTCACTGATTCCCGAGATCGATATAATCCCGAAATGATACATATATAAATTAATTTTTAATTTCTGATTTGCAAGCTTGAGACTTCAATAAATTCTAATGTCTTTCATCACTTTCCCTGTCATTTACAATGCAGTATTGATTTTTTATTTGCATTTACAGTGCTACAGACAGGACTAAACCCTCTTGTGTGTCCTCTCTAGTACTCGTAGGATTTTCTCCTACATTTGCTGTTTACGGGTGTGAAAACATTTGTGGGCTTGGGGAATTGCAGCAATTGAATAGCGATTTGTGATTTTACCGATCGTAACTCTTGTGGATGGGAAAGATCAAAGGCTTCAGGAGGCTGTAAGTTCTGGGTTTGTCAACCGCAGAGTTTTCAAAGCCCGCAAAAGGTTGTCAATCGAATAGCAAATTAACTTACGATCTCACTTTCGGACTCCAGTAACTTATGATTGCTCAATTTAATCGGACTCTTACAGCCTTATTAAAATGCGATTCTGTAAATTTAAAAGGGCTCTATTTAAGCACAGAGCATATTTTTTTACAGAAGCTTTTAGTTAGTGAACTTCTATCCAAAAGGAAGGTCTTCACTAACTAAAAACTTCTGTAAATAAAATATTCTGTGTGCTTAAATAGAGCCCTTTTAAATTTACTGAATTGCAATTTAATAAGGCTGTTCGTTTGCATAAATATGTATTGCCATATGTTTTGGTTACTTATCAGTGGCAGGGTTATTGATTACAGGGCCCAAGTGCAAAATAATTTGGGGCCCCCCATCTAAAAGGTAGGTGTACCTCGGGGCCAAAAAACCCAGACACAATATATATATATATATATATATATATATATATATATATATATATATAGATAGATAGATAGATAGATAGATAGTCTGATTAACTTAAGGTGCACAGTTCCCCTTTCTAATAAAATATTTATCTGCCCCTCTTCCCTAATAAAGTTAGATTCCCTGTTTAGCACAGGCTGTTTGTGGAAGCAGAGGGTCCCTACCTTGTAGAGGGCCCTAGTGATTTGCAAATGCTGTACCTGCAGTAGCTCTGATACTGTTACTATTTGTACCCATTTGCATTCTATTGCATAACTGGTACATTGTCCATTAAAAATGATAGGATAATATTTGATGTCTCTTCCCCACTCCCTCCCCTGTGTCTCTTTACCCCCTCCCCCTCCCTCTTCTGTGTCCCTTTCCCCACCTCTCCCTTCCCTGTTTCTCTATCCCCTTCTCCCTCCCCTATGTCTCTTCCCACCCTCTCCCTCCCCTGTGTCTCTTCTACCCCTCCCTCCCCAGTGTCTCTTTCCACCCCTCTCCCTCCCCTGTGTCCCTTCCTTCCTCCTCTCACTCCCCTGTGTCTCTTCCCTCTCTCCCCTTGTCCTTCCCCTCTCTACCTCCCCGTCTCTCTCCCCCATGTTTCTCTCCCTCCCTTTCCCCTGGCTCTCCCCTCTCCCTGTCTCTCCCCTATCCCCTGTCTCTCTCCCTCTCCCCGTCTCTCCCCCCTGAAGAGGCGCGGGCTCCCGTTCGTCTACGATTACGATGCTATTCAATTGCTCAAGCCCACAAGTTACTGGCCCAAAGCCGAAACCGTTAACTATGCATTGGTTCATAGCAGTTCAGGGCGGGAACATGATTAATTAAGCAAGCCCATAACCTCCCATTTCAAAGCAGCCAATAGAAAATGAGACCGGCATTATTACGGCAGTAAAACATGGAGGTTACATGTCAATCAATTAGGTTCAGGAGTCCGATATGCGATCAGACTCGCAAAACCACAAAATAAAGAATAATTAAAATGAATGCCAATACTGTTCTAGTCTATATGGGTGGCCTGATATGTATTAACTCATTGATACCTGAGATCGATTTAACCCCGAAATTAAACATAAAATAACTGTTATATACTCCCTATTTGTGAGCTTGAGGCTGTTGTGCAATTAATTCTAATGTATATCATCGCTTTCCCCGTTATTTACAGTGCAGTATTGATTTTTTTATTTGCATTCACAGTGCTGTGGACAGGTGGTAAAGCCCCTTGCGGGTCCTCTCTAGCACTCGTAGGATTTTCTCCTTGTTTTGCCATTTACAGTTTTGAAAACATTTGCCGGCTTGGGGAAATTGAGCAATTGAACAGGGATTTGCGATTTTAGCCATCGTAACTCTTGCGAAAGTAAAGGTCAAAAGCTTTGTGAGGCTGTAAGCAATTTTTTCTAGGCCGTAACTCATAACCAATTTGGGTCCAGCAAAAAGATGCCACTTGAATAGCAAATTAACTTGCAACCTCACATACGGGCTACCGGATCGCCAGAAACCTCTGTGACAACTATTAGAGTGATTTACCATCATCTTACAAAAAACAAACAAAAATAAATTATCTGTAACTCTATTTAAACTGAATTAGATATGACATTTTATTGAGGTTAAACCTCTCCAGTCCCTAACTTATATATTTGGTGACGTTATAAGGTGCAGTTTTTTGGACCATTGCTGCTGTCACCAAATTACTATGTTATTCTGCCATCTACTGGTTACTCTTAGAGATTACAGCCTAACATTTACAATAACGTTCAATTATTGTGTAGCATGGATACAAAATCAGTGTTTTGCATGCAGTTAAGTGACTACTAAAGTACTATATGCAAAATATTCTCTTTTGAAAAACTGCACATGAAAACAAACAACATTTCTTAAGGATGTAAAAACAAAATACATTCTCTAATATATTACCTTGTATGTGCAAAGTATGCACCCAACCCAGATTATTATATTTTTACAGAGACAGTCCAGATCATTTACCCTTGGAATTACACTAATTTAGACTATCCCTACTTGGTCACCCTTGGTGACTAATTTAGCTTTTTCTCAGCAATAAAATATATTTACTTTTTGCCTTCCACTACCTGTCCTACTGTGCTGAATTGTACCATAGCGGATTACACAATTAACAATAACTTTGTAAATGCTTCTTTACCCAGCCGTACCATGATTTCTGTGTTTCGTGTATTGTATTGGTTTCCTTTAGTATGTCAGATTGTGAGTTCTACAGACCATAGAGGGCTCTCTACTCCTCTCGTATCTGTATCACTAATATAGTTTCTGTAGTGTGTAACGCTAGTTATTGCATGCGCACTACGCAAACTATATCCAGCAATGAGCAGTGCACCGCGTCAGCCGCTTACGCGCATTGCGCGTCAATGCGTAGCGCTAGCCGCGTATTGTGTCCTGGGGGGGGGGGGGGGGGGGCGGAAGAAGGAGGGGAAAGAGACATAGGGGATGGAGGGAGGAGGGGAAAGAGACACAGTGGAGGGAGGGAGGAGGGGAGACACAGGGGGAGGGAGGGAGGGGGAAAGAGACTCGGGGAAGAGAGATGGTGGGGGAAAGAGACATGAAGGGGAGGGGGGAAGAGACATAGGGAGGAGGGGAAAGTGACCCAGTGGAGGGAGGGAAAAGAGACAGGGGGAAGGGAGGGAGGGGGGGGGAAGAGACATGAGGAGAGAGGGGGGAAAGACATGGGGGGAGGAAGGGATGGGGTAAGAGACACAGGGGAGGGAGGGAGGAGGGGGAAAAGAGACACAGGGGAGGTTTGGAGGGGGAAAGAGACACAGGGGAGGGAGGGGAGAAAAGAGAAATGGGATGTGGAGAAGAGATACAGTGGAAGGAGGGGTGAAAGAGACACACGGGAGGGAGAGGGGGGATAGAGGCACAGGGGAGGAAGGGGGGGTAGAGACATGAAATATTATACTGTCATTTTATGGGCAAATGACTAGTGTTTAAATATGTATTGTCATTAACCCTTCAACGTGGCTTTCATATAGCCGTTCCATCAATGAAATCCCCCAGCCAAAGGATCTAACATGCCATTAATAAACATATATGGAGGAAATCATGAACTTCAGATTCAGAAGACTTGGGCCCCTATTCAATTGCAAGCCCGCAGATTACAGTATATAGGCCGTAAGTCGGCTGGCTTGAAATTTACTACAATTGCAGAGCCATTCAATTGATCAAGCCCGAAAGCCGAAACCATAAACCATGCAATTGTAAGTCACATTTCAGAGTGTGATCATGATCAATTAAGCAAGGCCGTAACCACCGATTTAGAAACATCCAATAGTAAACAAGACTGTCATCATTACGTCAGTAAAAGATGGAAGTTAAATGTCAATCAATTAGCATTTAGAGGTCCGATATGCGATCGGACTCGCAATCCAGCAATGTACAAAATAATAAAAATTAATGACGATACTGTTTTAGTCCATGTGGGTGGCCTGATATATATTAACGCCTTGATTCCCGAGATTGATACAACACGGAAATGAAACATGAAAAGCTATAATTTTTTATAACAGATTTGCAAGCTTGAGACTGTTGTGCAATTAATTATAATGTATTTCATCGCTTTCCCCGTCTTTTAAAGTGCAGTATTGGTATTTTATTTGCATTTACAGTAATACGAATGGGTGTTTAACCCCTTTGCGACTCCTTTCTGGGACTCGTAGGATTTTCTTCTATATTTGGCATTTAAAGGTGTGAAAACAATTGCAGGCTTGAGGAATTGTAGCAACATAATTGAGATTTGCGATTGTAACACTTTCAGGCTTGAATAATCAAAGGTTTAGATCGGTTGGAAGTTACAATTTAGGCAACCGCAGGGATTTTCAGCTTGTAACCTGCACATCGTTTGCGGGTGGCTAAAAGACGCCAATTGAATAGCAAACTAGTTGACAGCATAGGCGGAGCTACTGTCGGTGCAGATGGTGCAAGATACCAAGGTCCCTGACCTCTGAGGAGCCCATGCGGACTTCCCACAGGTCCCCTGTGGCACCTGTGGCCCTCCTGTGGCCCCCGTGGCCCTACCACAGCGCCTGCAGGTCCCCTATGGTCCCTGCGGATCCTCTGTAGCACTGTGGGTCCCATGGGGCCTCCACAGCACCTCTGGACTCCTGTGGCCCCTAGGGTCCTCCCTTGGGGGCCTATATGTCACCTTACGGCCCAGTGTGGCCCCTCACAGGCCCTAGGAGCCTTGCTGTTTCCCCTGCTGGCCCAGTGACCCCCACGGCCCCTTATGGCCCCTGTGGACCTCCAATGGGTCCCCTGCAGCCCCTTATGGCCCACTGTGGCCCCCGACATGGCCCAGGAACCCCCTGTGGCCCCCACGGACCCTTATGGCCACTGCGGACCACCCATGCATCCCCTGCAGCCCTAAAGGCTCACTGTAGCACCCCCCCAGGCACCAGGGGCCGCAACCAGGCCCGGTAGCCCCATGGCACTTGCGGCCACCGTGGACCTCCTGTGTGTCTCCTACAGCCCCTTATGGCACAGTGGGGTCCCTCACTGTGCCACTTTCAGGCCCTGTGGCCCCCACAGCCACTTATGGCCCCCGCAGACCACTTGTGGCCCCTCACAGACCTCTGCTGCCTCTCTCAGCCGCCTATGGCCCTTTGCAGAGCACTGCGGTCTTCCTCAGCCCCCTGTAGCCCCGGCAGCTCCCTGTGGCCTCCCTCTGTCCCTTGTGGCCCCCTCATTTCTTGCTGGCCACCGCAGCCCCCTCGGACTTCTGTGGCCCCCCTTGGCCCTCTGACCTGCAGTGGACCCATTGCACCCCAGGAAGTGGAGTGCAACACCGGGCAGGTAAGAAAGTATTTATACACACACACACACACATATATATGCATATATATATACACACACATATATATATATATATATATATATATATATATATATATAGTGGGGGGGGGGCAGTATTTGATCCCCAGCTGATTTTGAACAGTTGTCCACTGACAAAGAAAATGTATAATTTTAATTGTAGGTGTATTTTAATAGTAAGAGAAAGATTAACAACAACAACAAAAAAACAAGAAAATCGCATATCAAAAAAATTATAAATTGATTTGCAGGTCTGTGAGGGAAATAAGTATTTGATCCCTTATCAATCAGCAGGATTTCTGTCTCTAAGGTGTCTTTTATACAGGTAGCGAGGGAGTGCTCCTAATGTCAGCTTGTTACCTGTATGAAAGACACCTGGCCACAAAAGCAATCAATCAGATTTCAAACTCTCCACCATGGCCAAGACCAAAGATCTGTCCAAGGATGTCATGGACAAGATTGTAGCCCTACACAAGGCTGGAATGGGCTACAAGACCATCATCAAGCAGCTTGGTGAGAAGGTGACAACAGTTGGTGCGATTATTCGCAAATGGAAGAAACACAAAATATCTGTCTCCCTCTGTCTGATGCAACATGGAAGATCTCACCTCGTGGAGTTTCAATGATCATGAGAACGGTGAGGAATCAGCCCAGAACTACACGGGAGGATCTTTTTAATGATCTCAAGGCAACTGGGGCCATAGTCACCAAGAAAACAATTGGTAACACACTACGCCGTGAAGGACTGAAATCCTGCAGATGTACAGGCCTGTCTTAAGATTGCCAATGAACATCTGAATGATTCAGAGAAGAACTGGGTGAAAGTGTTGTGGTCAGATGAGACCAAAATCGAGTTCTTTGGCATCAACTCAACTCACTGTGTTTGGAGGAGGAGAAATGCTGCCTATATCAACAGGAACACCATCCCCACCATCAAACATGGAGGTGGAAGCATTATGCTTTGGGGGTGTTTTTCTGTTAAGGGGACAGGACAACTGCACTGCATCAAAGGGACGATGTCAAATCTTGGGTGAGAACCTCCTTCCCTCAGCCAGGGCATTGAAAATGGGTCGTGGATGAGTATTTCAGCATGACAATGACCCAAAACATACAGCCAAGGCAACAAAGGGGTGGCTCAAGAAGAAGCACATTAAGGTCCTGGAGTGGCCTAGAAAATCTGTGAAGAAAGCTGAAGGTTTGAATTGCCAAACATCAGCCTCAAAACCTTAATTACTTGGAGAGGATCTACAAAGAGAAGTGGGGCAAAATCCCTCCTGAGATGTGTGCAAACCTGGTGTCCAACTACAAGAAACATCTGACCTCTGACTGCCAACAAGGGTTTTGTTACCAAGTACTAAGTCGAAGGGGTCAAAAATGTATTTCCCTCATTGACCTGCAAATCAATTTATAACTTTTATGACATGAGTTTTTCTTGGGTTTTCTTTGTTATTCTGTCTCTCACTGTTAAAATACACCTACCATTAAAGTTATAAAATAATTATTCTTTGTCAGTGGACAAACATTCAAAATAAGCAGGGGATCACATACTCCCGCCCCCCACTGTACATATATATATTTATATATATATACTAGGAAATTGCCCGTGAATAAAATTGTAAGGCTGGCAATGCTGTTTGCCACACAATGTGAGGCTTTTACTCCTCTAAGCACCTTCGGTGCTCATTGTAAGCCTATGCTGCTCATGGTGCTCATCGCGAGCCCTGCGATGAGCGCCTTTTGGCGCTCATCACATGCCTAGCAATGAGCGCCTTTGTCGCTCATTGCGAACCTTTCCTCCCGCCTACTGTACAAGCCGCTCCTTGCAGGGTTCGTTAACCTGCAAGTTTTGTGCTTGGGAATGCCATGTGTCTCTTTCCACCATCTCCCCCCTGTCCCTTCCCTGTGTGTTTAATCCTCTGTGTGTCTGCTTGGATGTTTGCATGGCCCGCTGACTGCCGTCATGTATTTTCTAAGTCCTGCGTGCCTGGCGTTGTTCGTGTAAGTGTTACTGTCTTGGCCATTGTGGATTTTCTAAGTCCTGCGTGCCTGGCTTTGGTGAACCTTGTTTTCATCCTGTTTCAGATTTTTTTACGTTTTCCGTCCACCAATTTTTTCCTCGCTTGCCGATTTTTGATTAATGAAAAACTGAAAATATGGCTCAAATTCGCTTGCAGCCTCACTCCCGGGCTTCCTGTCTCTCCCCCTGTGCTGTGTGAGTGAGTTAATTTAAGGGCATATTTGTGTTTTTTTGTTTTCCAGTTTAGTGGTTCGGCCGTTAAAGTCGTAATTTTGCGTCCGGCGCTGAGTCCAAGGGCCTCGCGTTAAGGCCTCATTGCAGCTTAAGTCCCACGTGTCTCGGTATGAACTCCAGCGTGTCTCCACCCCTGCAATGAGCGCCTTTGGTGCTCATTGCAGCCTAAGTCCTGCATGTTTCAACTGCTAGCTTTGCGAGGCTCGCAGTGCAATGACTTGGCTATTAAATTGGCCCCGTAAAGCAACCCGCCAACAACTTGCAGGTTAATGGTGAAAAAATGCTACGTTCCAATTTCGCAAATTAAATTGCTATGAATCCACTGGCGTTCAAGCCCGTAACCCGCAAATGAAGCCAAAAAGCCAATGGGTACTAGAGAGGACCCGAAAGGGGGTTAAAGTCCTATCCGTAGCACTGTAAATGCCAATATACACAGACTACTGTACTAATAATGAAAGGGAAAGTGATGTTTGGTCTTAGAATTAATAGCACAACATTCTCAAGCTCGCAAATATGCAATATAAAATACGGTAAATTAAGTTCTGTTTAATTTCAATGTTATATCGATCGTGCCAATCAATGTGTTAATACATATAATAGAACTCGCATGGATTTGAATATCATATTTACTGATTTATTAATATTGCATTATTTACGGAATGTGGGTCCGATCGAAACTCGCAATTGAAACCTGTAAGGCTTTTAAATCTAACCTCAATTTTTCCGTGACGTAATGATGAAGATCTCATTTGCCATTGGCTCCGTCTAAACCTGTTTGGCTAATTGATCATGTTCAAGACCGCACATCCAACCCTTAGATTGTAAGTTTGCGAGTTTTCAATCTTGTGTCAGTGCCTTGGAAACAAGCTCTATGTACATTTGATTTTATGCTCAAAAACAGGGCCCTCCATTCTTTACAAGGTGTTTAATTTGTTTTCTGCTATGTACTCAACCCCTGTACAGCGCTATGGAATATGTTGGCGCGATATAAATAAAGATAATAATAATAATAATAATATTAATCCAACCGGCGCAAGAGTGGTTTATGGGCTTGCTTCTCCGGTCCGTAACTCGCAGCATGGTTCAATTTAATAGCTCAGTAACGCAGCTGAATTTCAAGCCCGCAGCCTTTGCAAGTGTGCTAATGACGCTACGGGCTTCAAATTTAATGGGGTCGCATGTCTGGTGCAGTCAATAAGTCTACAGAGAGTAACTGATTTCTACATAGAGCTCCATAACTTGGTCAATATAATGATTGGATACACTTTTATTAGTGTTAGTCAGATCAATGTTCTGATATTGGTCCAATGCTGCATTAACATGGAAAAACACTTTTGTAATGTTTAAAACACGCTCTTTGAAATGTATGATAGCAAATATGTGGCTTTTTGTATAAACATTATTTAAATACCATGGCTTCCTACCCACAATAAGTGCCTCTCATGGCACTTTAGGAAGGAGAAACTGCATGACTCAAAAGATGAAGTTCATGCACTGGCTCCATTTCATTCCAAGCCCCACATTGCTTGCAAAACCCACTCACACACACAGCAGGGAGAGATCTTTCTGAACATCCAGATTTCACTCTCTGCAGCAGCACTACCCAGACATGCAGTTGCACTTCCACCAACTCCCAGCTGCACCCCACTTTGAAGATGACAACAACACATTAAGATAATGGAGATCTGACACACTGTGCCAGATCTAGGAGGTGAGGAAAGCAAGTTTAGACATCTACTCCAGAATCAGCATCCACATCTTTCCTAGACCTACAGTTCAATTGGGGCCAAGGTTTTACTTCTCTGCAAACAAGTCTGTATTATAACTATCTCCCGCAAATGTGCAGAGACTATTCTATTCATCTCCCTAACTATCTAGTTTAGAGCGTCTGTTCTATGTCCCTACTGGATTTCACCTCACAGCATCTTACAACACTATCCATTTACTCCCAATTTCACTGTTTCTTATTACTAGGGTGACCAGGGCTGTAGGAACTGGGAGGGCAAACCCAGTGTCTGATCTACCTTTTTGGAGCCCCTACTGCGTGTACAAGGTCTGCGGACACCCATTTTTAACCTTTTCTGTGCGTGTATATCACTCTCTTGCTATTTAAGCAAATCACAGATGTTTTCCCATGCCATTATACAACATAGCTACCCATACTGCACAATGAAAAACAGAAATTGTCTGGAAAAATGGAGTTTAACTAAGAACATAAGTAATCGGGAAAAAAGTCATACAGCTAGTTTGTAATTAGGTAAAATACATTTTGATGCCTCTGCTGGGGCCTGGGGAAATTCATGCCATATATATATATATATATATATATATATATATATATATATATATATATATATATATATATATATAAATATATATATATAACTTTTTTTGTATTTATTTATTTATTTATTACGGTATATATATATTATCATATATATATATATATATATATATATATATATATATATATATCATATATAAAATTCTAAAGTCTTCCTCCCTCCCAGTTTAAAATGTCACCAGCTGCTACTGGGTTACCTACATATAAATGTAATCATATCAGTCAGGATCACTTTTACTCATACAATCTAAACATGTTAGACCAGGGTCACTTAAAATTATATTGGCATTTACTAAGAGCCCATTATATTTATAATACAAATATATACATAATGAGCTAGGGTCCCCTACATTTAAATAAGTATACACATATGCAGCCATGGTCCTATGCAATTAAATAAATATATACATATTTAGGACCCCTCTAATACTATATATGTACACATATTCATCCAGGGTCTCCTATAATCATTTTAGTGTATTAATATTCAGATAGGTTCGTCTGTAATCATCATAGTAATACTGTATATACATATTTAGTCAGTGCCTCATAAACACACACATATTCAGCCAAAGTTTCCTATAGACATATATGGGACATAAGTCAGGAAACATTATAATATAAATACTTCACCTCAATTGTCAATTATTATATCAATTTATACACATTCAGCCATGTTCACCTATAATTATAAACACATACATATTTAATCAGAGTCATCTATAATCATAATTCCTCCAGGGTCTCCAATTATTATTTTTTAATTATAGATTCAGCCAGGGCTCCCTAAAATCATATACATTTATATATATTCAACCAGGGTTAATCATAATTATAATATCAACACATATACATTTGACTGCATATTCAGCTAGGGTTACCAATAATTATAATACTAACACATAAATATTTAAACAGGATCAATTATATTTAATCAAATATATACATAATCAGCAAGGGTCATGTATAATTAGCATAACAATATATAAATGCACATATAAATACATAAATTAAGTTTAACCCAGGGATACCAATAATCATACAGTATTCATAGTTATTCAGACAGAATCAAGTAAGCAACTTATCGCCAAGAAAAAAAAATACTATTGAGGAGCTACTTTCTACCAATATTTCCTAATAAAAAAACATTTAAGTGAAAAAACATTACACTGTATAAGCTCAATTACTACTTCTGTTCAACTGGCGCAGTTCCTGCCCTTTCTCTACACTCAGGGGATGAGAAAGTGATCAGAGAGAACTCTTTCCTGTACTCTATTTTTCAGTCTGTGAACTGCAGCATTTAATTTTGAGGCCAAAAAAAAGTATTTTTAGGGGTTTTAACCTAAAAAAACAGTTGCCCCTCACAGGGAGGCGCCCTTGGGCAGATGCCTAATTTGCCTAATGGGTAATCCAGCCATGGACAAACCCCTCCCACCACATTCACAATTTGTTCCATTAGTCTTCTCTCTCTCTCCCTGATCATATTGTATCAATCCTAACAATCCTATTAAAGTTTATTGAAATGAGGGAGCTGCATTGTGACTAGAAAAATCTACGATTTTCCATACTCTAGCTTTGTTTGTTGCTGACTGCTCCTGCTCCACCCAGCATGTTTTTGATATGTCTGCCACCCCCAAGCGTATATGCTTTGCAGACCTCGTGCCCAGGAGACCTCCGTACCAACCATGATGTTTGACCAACACCAAGAATGGGTTCCACCCTTCATTAAGCAATCTCTCCCGCCATTAGCTAGCCCAAACCAGCTGGCCCCACCAACAATCAAAGCTAAGTCCTGCTGAATACCTTCTTTCAATGAAAAAATTAACAACCTGAGGAATCTCTGCCACTGAAATGTGAAAGAGCATATTCTATACCATTATGCACCCCCGGAATGAGCACTGCCCTACAAAAAATATTAAATGTAAGCATTTTAATACCAGACTTTTAAGCAATCTCACGACTGGCAAGGATGTAGCAGAACTTGAATTAATGGCATGAAGACCCCCAAATTATCACAGTGAAATACAGTGAAACATGCTAGTTAGCTGAACAATCACCCCTGAGCAAATTGGACAATGCTATTGGGAAGAGCTCCAGAAAGACGAGATTCCTTAAAATGATTGTATCCCTCTCCTTGGCCAATTAGCCAAACTTTCAGATCTGCCTTATGTTCAGTTGTAACCCTAACATGATGATGTGGTAGATGCACTCCAGCCATAGCTAATGATAGGCATCTGCAAAAAGCTCTGCCCATAGGCATGATCCGACATTCAAAATTCAGTTTCCCTCAGCACAATTGCATCTTACGCAGAGTAGTCTTCTTTGCACCCAGTACCTTATGAAAAGTTTCTCTTAAATACCACCTTCTCTGATAGTAACCTGTATTCCATTGTCTGTGTATCTATTTGAATACTAATAACATTTAAGACTTGGGTGGAGCCCTGTGTATTTTTCCGCCACTGAAGGTATCCCAATTTCTGCCAGCATAGCTGAGAAAGTCCACAATAAGTGTCCACAATAACGAACTAAACTTTAAAAAATATGCGCACAAATACACACAACCCATTGACAAATATAGATCAACAAAAAACGAATTTTGTTAATCTAATTTAGATAAAAAAACTTTAAAACCCTCCAGAAAAGATTGCATAAACATGGGTGTGGTGCTTTAAAGCATACCTGACGGCCCCACAGTTGGTGTCCTGACTGAGGTCGTCTCTTCTGGCAAAGCATTGTAAGCATCCTGATAAGGGTGCGCATAATTCTGAGACAAAGTGCCACATACCAATGTCTTCCTGTGATGCCTGCAATGAGAAAGAAAGGTTTCCCTGCCAAACTCAGCTCTTCTCATAGCCCCATCGTCCATGGGTACTCTGTGAGTGCATAAAGAAGGGGGTTGTATATTGTGTCCTGTCCGAAGAGCAGGTTGATGTGCACCTATTTCGATGCTTGTGTTGCCTGTGCCTGGCAGTACCCCCCTCCTGACATGGCGATCGGGAACAAGTGTGTTGAAGTCTCCAAGGGTTGGTATGACTAGAAATCCTCCTGTGTGTGTAAAAGTTACCATGACCACCATATGTAATGTCTGGCCAACCTCTCGTCATTGAAGGCTGTGAATCCAGTCTCTTGCCAAGATATGCATCCTCCCTCGTGGATGGCAGTGGACAATGCCTCCAATTGGAGTTGAACATCATGCCTAACTTTTTCATAGGAAGGTTGTGCATCATGTTTTTACTAAGTAGTTTTTCACTCCTTTTGGATGGCAGTGGACTATAACTCATTTTTCCATTACAGAGCCTACAAGGGTGTTCCTTAATTGTCCCAGCGATGTACTGACAGCCATTAAGTTGTCTGGCAGTAAGATCTGCTGAAAACAGAATGCAGATGTACATATGCTGGCCATATCACATTAACCAAAATGTGCTCAATTTTGTTTATGCCCATGAGAACTGAAACACTGCCCACCAGCCTCCTGGAACCCCGTGCCCATGAGAACTGAAACAAAGCAACCAACAGATAGTGAACCCCATATAAGGTACTCCCCAATAAAGTTTGTATGTTGCGTTACCAACGTTTTTTGGCAAGCCCGCACTGCTGAGAACTATATATGTGATAGGCAAGTACTTTAGAGATTTTTTTTAGGTGAAAATGGCAAGATTTTGTGATTGATTTTATGTGAGGAATGAAGAAGAGGGCAGGGTCCAGTAGAACCCCAAGACAAAGAGCCTGGGAGTTGGGAGTAATGATGGCATTGTCAACAGTGAGAGAAATGTGAGGAGTGGAAGTTAGGCAGGAGGGTGGGAAGATTAGGAGCTCTGTCTTTGACATGTTGAGTTTGATTTAATTGGTAGACATCCAGGAGGATATTAGAGAGACAGTTGGCAACTTGAGCTAGAAAAGAGGAGGATAGTTATGCTGCCTGTGTGCCATCTGGGTATAGATGATACTAAAATCCAAAGTATTTTATTAGGGTATCAAGGGAGGAAATATAGATGGAAAAAAGGAGGGGGCCTAGGACTGAACCTTTATGCCAACAGTCAGAGGGCGAGGTGAAAAAGAGGAGCCAGAGAAGGAGACACTAATTGTTCGATTTTCTATATAAAATGTAAACCATGAGAGCAGTGTCACGGATGCCAAGAG